>NRSZ01000031.1:0-16762 GCA_002901185.1 Tolypocladium capitatum | reverse complement strand
ATATATTTATATATATCTGAGCGCCAAACGTCGCTCGGCGAGCACTTCGGAGATGGGTCGCGTTGTCGAGAAATGACTGAATTACTACGTACGAAGTACCCTGGATGCTGGTTGCTCCATTCCACACATGCAAGACTCGAGGTATCACACCACTTCGTGTTCGTCAATCGGCGTCCCAGCCCCCGGACAAGACAGTTCATAATGGCATTCGTAGGACATTCGATTTTGCCGGGTCCGCCCCTAATATCTGCTTGACGGCTATTAGCGTCCCCGGCGTTGTTGCTTCGTCGACGTCGTGTTGCCAGGTCTGTTGTCGACCTGTCCCATCTCGACGTCCTCAGGGCGAGACTTATTGCGGCTAAACCAGCCACGGCTTTCGCGGACCCGGGTCTCTTCTGGGGCGCTAGGCACGTTCCCCTGTCGACCATGCTGAGCTGGCTCTATCGTGGTGCCATGGCGAGATGGAGAACTCGAGTGGTATCCCGGAGGGCTTTCTCGGCACATCCTGTCGAACTCTTCGGGGCTGCTCGGGTCGATTGCGGGAATTGGCTGGCCGCTCTTTCGGAGTTCCTTCTTTCCCTTCTCCCGCAAGTGCTGCTCCAAGATCAAGGCGTTCCTCGTATTCGCCTTGAAGATGGCATCGGCGAGGTCACCGATGAAGGGTACCAAGCCCACTGCGAAGTCGAACCCTATGTTGAATAGCATTTGCAACTTGAGCGAGGTGGGCAGCCCCCCCTCGATCTGGCAGCATGTTTTGAAGACCATCAAGGCCATGAATGCGTCCAGCGCGTCCCCGATCCTATGAAGCGACAAGGTTAGTACAGCCCCAGGAGACGCAGGCGATGTGGTGACTCGGGTAAGGAGGACTTACGCAGGCACCAGCGCGATTACACTGCTCCAGCCGAAGCGGATTCCAAGGAAGCTGCACAGCGCCAGATCGAGACGATGAGCGCGTCTCTTTACCTTGGTCAAGACTAGCCCGTCATGGTCCGTGACGCCAGGTGGCAGAGCCTTCTTGCGCTTCTTGAACTTGCCGGTGGGCCTTCCATCGAGTCTGGTGGCCGGGACTTGCTCAAAGTAGGGGTCCTGGAGGTCACGTTAGAACGAGCTGGAGGTAGGCACATACACACGTACCTCTTTGCCAAACTTGTTCTCCAACTTCTCCCCCAAGATCTTCTTGCTCACGATCTTTGCGATATATGAAGTCATGGCTTCTTTGCGTGATTTGGGAGCGTTTGGAGATAGCAGAGCGAGAGAAAGGCAGCCGCCTTGGTATTTATTAGGCGCCCAGCTGGCGCGGGTGTCCAATCACCTACTGGTTGATTGGAGGAGCGCTTGCGGATGTTTGTTTCGGGAGGCGCCGTTGTTTTGGATTTAGAACAAAAGATGGCCAATCTAAGCAAGTAAAAGGGCAGGACGAAGACGAGCCAGGGGTTTGAAAGAATGGACTCTGGCTCTATTTTTGGTTCAGGTGAATTCTTGGTATGGCTGCAATGCTGTAATACGTAATACATGTGTTGCTGTCGGCGCCTCCGTTTCTGATTCGCTCCCAACCACGGTCACGTGGCCTCAAGGCGTGGACGACCTCGGGCTGAGCTTACCCAGGACCTGAGGATGTTGTGGCTTGCATGTGGTTGCACTCGGCTCAGATATCACCTATCGGTGGAGAGCATGCAGAGGGCGGACACCTTGATCATCGGTTGGCCGTCTCTACCTCCTTCCAACTCCGCCCTGGAAGATGGGGTCGGAGGTTCGGGCAGGCAACCGCGTCTCGTTCAATATCACATGCGGCAATTCAAGGAAGAGCCTCTGTGAAGGCTTCCGCAGCTGATGGCCCATGCTGCCGCCTGAACGTGAGAGACCGGCACAGGGAGGCACGAAAAACGTATACTTAAACTTGCCGTCGCCTCAGACTCGCCATCCGTTCGTCATTTTCACTTCGTTCTTCGAATCAAGGATTCAACCATGGCCCGGTTTAAGTCGACACAGCACAGCTTCGACGGCATTACGTTTGGCCTGTAGACCGCGAGCCAGATCGAGAACCTAACGCCCAGGAGGCTTTGCATGGATCTATCGACACCTCTTCGACAGCCACGCTGAGGTCCGAGTCGGATGATGAGGCCACGAATGCTGCTTCCACCACTTCGGGGCGACTGGCAGCTGCTGGACGCGAATATGACAGAATCGCCGGGCTTTGGCAGGACGAGCAGCGGCTGCAGACCCAAGGTATAGCGTTCTCTACCCTTATTACGTAGGACACGCAACTCAAGATACTCAGAGAATCGGTTCTGCGAATTTAACGTTCGATCCCCCCCAGACGTCGTGGCTGGCGACCGAGTGATGCGTGAGGAACACTCACGTCGATACTCAGCTACGTTACCTCATAAAACGAGCACGCCTTCACGTATGACAAGGGGGAGAGACAAAGGGAAGGCTTAGCGAGTAAGCGTGGATCCAACTCAGCCACCAACAAGGCTACGGGGCGAATCGGCATCTGGTGTGGAGGAACGCCAAGTCTTTCGAGGGCGTCGCCCCGCTGGTCGAACTGGCAAACGGCGGGGACAAGATGGCCTTCTATCATTATGGCTCCGACCGCGAATATCGCAACCTGCTGGCGAACGTTCGTAATGACGCTCGTCTCAACAGTCTGGCTTACGCCAGCGCCGCGGTGCGGTGGCGGCAACTCAATGCCGACTCCTGAGCTCGGGCAGATGGGTCCCTGCCCCCCCCTCCAATCCGTCCCAAGTCGAGAGGTTCGATGGGCCGGAGGGCTCTTCCGCATTGGCAGAACAAGAAGGAAATCGTGGGATGGGTTGCACGCGTCCATAGAATGTCCGATCGGACATCTCATCTTGTCACGTCATTGAAATTGTTGCCCCCAGTCAGATAAAAATCGTGTTGAGTCCTCTGCTCTCCAAGATGTGTGGTCACGTGTGTAGTGAGCTTTGTCGTAGTCCGTCCAGGACGTATATAATTGACACTCCCCGCTGCTCTTCTTCTAGTCCCATCTTCGCCCGAGATCCGATGACGAGCGAGCGAACTGGTGTCGACTGTCCTCCTGCTGCTGCACAGGGCGCTCGTGCAGGCGAAAACCCTCGCGTTCTCCTCCAAAAGTGGATTGAAAACCCGTGCCGTCCAGAAGACAACGCCGTCATTGTGGACTCCACGGGCAACGCGGAGATGCTCCCAGACCAGGTCTTGGAGCAGATTGTCGGCTAGTCCAAGGTGGCATTGCCAGGAATCGTGCAATGGAGTCGGTCCTGTAGGGGTTGGCTAAGATCCGTCTACGCGGCCACGACCTTCGCCAAGATGGAGATGGGGGCCGACATGGCGATGGGCAGCGGCATAGAGATAGGGGCCGACATGAAGATAGATAGAGAAGAAAGGAACGAGCTTGTGCTTAGCTAAAATTCTCGCTGGACAGATCGTAAGCCACGGGGCGGAAGGCATAAACTGAGCATATGGTTGCCCTAGGCTTAGATATAGAGACACGATGTACCGAACTCAAGGATATATGGGCAACTTACCGAGCGCTTCTGACGAAGGGGCGCGATTGAGGAGGAAGAAAGACGAATCCTATTCACAGGGCCGAATAATACTACTTGCACCACGCCGTCTACACTTTGAACGGCACTGATTCACTAGCAAGTAAATAAGTTTATTCGAGAAGGAGAGACTATAAAGCTAGTAGAGGGTAGGCTGAGCAGACGCTATAGATAGCGAGCGGGTGACTATATCCTAGTTAGAGAGTTGTATTATAAGGTCGGAGTCGAACTCGCCGGAGTCAACAGCGGAACTGAGTCGCAACAAATCGCTGACGAGGGTTTTGCCCTTTCCACTAGAGCGGAGCAGTCGAGCGGCTGGATGTATCTGTAATGTAGAGAGAAGGATGAGGATAAGATTCTGGAGGTCTACACGGCAGTTTGACAAGCCTTGCAACGAAATCGGAACTGGCGCATATACCTTCTTGACCAAGATGCTCTGGATCTCGCGAGACATTCCTGTCTTTGCAGGTCAAACTAAAAAAGCACGGAAGGCATCGAGACCATTTCTAATGGGATGTTCCTTGATGACCTTTGAGCGGCTTTGATCCGTCATGGCGACTCCTCTCGCCCTTGCCACAGAGGTGGAGAGTCGTGAGTCGCGTATTTAAGGTCGGCTGGGCGGGCACTCGGAGAAACCCCGACCCGACAGTCGGAAAAGCAAGTTGCGAATGGGGCAGACTAATGAAAACTCGGACCTCTTGGCCATTGTTGATACTACTATGATTGCACCTATTATGTTAGAGTTCGTATAACCCTAACGTGGTAGAGCGAGGGAAAACGAGAGTAGCAAAACGCTAGGCGTCGGGCTGAGGGCGGAAGGCACTGGTATAGGTCAGAGCGGCGAATCATCAAGCTGCGACCCAGGTTCCATATACCATTCACGGCAAATCGTGCTAACTCCTATATATGCGATACAAGAGACAATACACAGGACGCAGTTTAACTTTCTACTAAAAAGAACAAGTATTATAACTATCAATAACTAGACGATCGGCCCTCAAGTACGAACGGGTAGACAAAGAAGGTGAGCTTCCTCCAGGAGGGATGAATCTGTCTAATAACGCTACCAAAAGGTTAGGTTATGCCCTCCTCTAGCCTGCATGTGTGCCTTTTAGTAGCCATCTTCCTGAGTTGCCTGACCTCTTGGTGCCCGCCGCACAGGCTTTACCGGTTTTGCCGCAAGGGAGTGGCGTGCCCATCGATCTTGCACACGTGACATGTATTCATCAACGTCGAACACATGACGACCTTATACGAGCCCAATTAGTTTAGTCTGAGCTTTTGTTGGGGAACGGTTGAACTGACGGTGAGGCGCGTTTTTCGTAATGGAGAGCTAAGGGCTACGTGGTTCAACTTGGCCCGTCAAAGAAGATGTGCACAGAGCGTGTTTAAGGTTATGTCCAATCGAGGAGACGGCAGAAAGCTTATACTTACGACTCTGGATGCTGACCGCCGGGACTGTTTTTGACTCCCCGGCAAGTTCTGAGACCTCCCCTGCGGCTCCGCAGTCAAGTTCATTGGTTGCCAGTTTGGTCAGCGGCCGCTTTCATTGAAGTGGCCTGATCGGTTCCTATTTCCGAGTCGCGACGCTGCATATGTTATTACTCTTCCAGCACCACGAGAAGTGCCGAGGGGCATACGCGCCAGCCTCGCACTTCAGGCAGGACGCTTGCCGCAACCCCTTGATTGCAACCCCTTGATTGCAACCCCTTGATTACTACCCCTGTTGGCACTCTTGCCTTGCAAGTCTCGCGTTTGACGGGATTCTAGTGATTATGTGTTTCCTCCTACCCTTCTTGCGAAGTGCATTGCTGCTGGCCCCTGTTCGACGACTGCCTGCCGCCTGCCTCGTTCACTTTCGCCCGAATTGCTCCAGCCTCAGGTCGTTCAGAACCATATACCTGCTAAAGGCAATCCAGCCCCATCTGAACCACGCCATCTGGCTCCTGTGCGCTCCAGTCATAGCCGCCCACGCTGTTGGGAGACCACTGTCCCCAAATAGTTGATTACAGAAGAGCAGCCTAGTCGGATGCTTGTCAATAGTCGTTCTCATGCTAATGGCTCCAATACACATCGTGACGAGCGCGTCAAAGACCCCGGTGTATTTGCGCGCAGTCGACACCGACGCTAAGGTATAGAGGTCCACGGGTGTTTCCCAATCAGACCTCCCGCGCATTAGGGTAGAGATGAACGTTCTCGCGCCGTGGTAAAGTGATATATGGTTCGGATGAGATGAGGCGCCATGTTGATCGAAGGTAATTAGCACGTCCACGGTCGCGATAGGAGGGGTATCGTTGTCGGACGCCTTTTGTACCACGTGGTGTGGAGTGAAGGGCATACAGAGGAGGGCCGAGATGTCGTTTTTATCCCAATCTGCTCTTATAGAATCCTGGAACTCTCTGCAAGCATGTCAACCACCCTTCTCAGGCACACTAGACGAATTCGCGGGCATGGAAAAGGCCGAAGTACATACGGGCTGTCGATGACGAAGACATCGTCCTGCCTTAGGCCTAGCATTACGCAACTCTTGATGAGTTCCCTTTTGCGCGTCTCGCCAAGGCCATTGGCGTTGCCTACCAAGGTGGGTCAGTGCTCGGCCATCCGGGCCGCAAGTTAGGGAGGGCGGTCCTACCTGTACTGAGGCATAGGACCTTGACATGATTGCCAGTCTCGGGTCTTGTGAGTGAGAGGAGCGTGGGGGCAAAGAACATGGCCTCGTCATCGGGATGCGCAATCAACAGGCAGATGCGTTTGTTTTTGAGACGCGGGAAGCGCGTCTGCACCATTGAGACGCCATACCCGTACAGGCCCAGCAGCGCCCCGAATGCCAACACGCCCACAAGTAGCAGTAACCCCATCGCTGCCGGCCTAGGGGTGGGGCGCGCGCGATCGCAGATCAAGTGGGTCTCGAAGCAGTATTCGCAATGAATAACTTGAGAGGTGAATGTCCAATTGCTTTTCTGCGCGAAGCTTGGATGCGAGGTGTCGTGGTGGACGACGCGACAGGCTTGATGGAAAAGGCCAGCTGGCGAGGCAGTGCAGGATGGGCGGACGGAATGAGTAAGTGGACCGTGCGCTGGCCGACTTGTGGCTTAGGCCCCTACGAAGTACCCCACGGCATTAATCAAGAGACAGGGACAGCAGTACAGCATCCTGGAGCACAAGCGCACCAGGCTGTCCTGAGCAGAACCCGAGCTGGCATGGGCGCAGATGCATGAGCCGGCCGAGACCAACCGCCGGGGCGCGATTCTCCGTTCGGATGGCACACCTGAGATGGAGTTGATGTCTCATGAAGCGCCGTTGATGACGCGGCTGTTGTGAGGCCATTCACAATCAGCCAACAGCCGCGGGTGGGTGCGACCTGCAACACCCCCAAAAGTGGAGCCCCGTACAAGTGACGATCAATCAACAACTGATCAATCAACAACTGATCAATCAACAACTGAGCGGCGCAAGCTGTCGCGCCAACCGGCCTGCCCCTTTCTCCTCCGGACATCAATCGTCGCTCCAGCACGACCAAGCGGCAAGCAGTCAAGGACGAATTCTGCCAGGGTTTCACAGAACGGACAACTCAGCGCAACCATCCAGCAGTCCCACCACCGAGATTCTGGGACCGGTCGTCATATCAGGTATGCTTCACGGTGGACTTGAGACGCCTTCCTTCAAACCCATGTCCGTTGAAGACTTGGCGATTGCTGGGTCAGACCATGCATGACCTTAGATATCATTGCCAGCTGCGGCGTGCCAGACGCAGGTTACAAGTCCATGCTTGCCCTGGACTAATGAGCCAATTCGTGGAAACGACAGCATAGATAGTTGTAGGAGAATGGTTACCATCTGTCTGTAGAGATGACAATGCCTGCTCAATGTCAGTGCGCGCGGTCAGTCGTAAGTTAAGGAGGTAGAATGCCTTTGCAAGCTATTCTCATCAAAGCCGAAGCCATCCATGTATTGCAACCGAAAGACGATGTTATACCCTATTAAAGGAATATCGCACGACGGTTACGGCCGACTTGCCGGCCGCTCCGGTCGGCCCAAGCGGATCCAGGTAGCGGTTCCCGGTATTGGAACCATTGGAACTCTGAACGGAGTGAGATTGCCTGGTCTGGCTGTAAACCGCATCAGAAATGCACGTATAGAGCTCGACCCAGCCTGCTCGACTGGCCAGCGGACGTGCCACTGCTGTGGAGCTGCCGCTTGACTTGTAAATACGCAGGAAACAGCGATTAGCGGGCTTTGGCCTCTCGACTGGCAAACTCAAAGCAGGAAACACCATTTGGCACCGCCTAACAACCACGCAATGGACCTGGTAAACACATGGGCTGCCGTGTTCCCTGGAATCTGCGAGCAGAAAACTGCATCGCTTGGCAGTGGCTGCTGGCAATTTGGTGGGCGGGGAACTCTGAGCAGAGTCCCCATGGACGCCATTGCTTGACTGGTAATGGAGGCCCAGAGGTTTTGCTCGGCCAACGCCATACACGCCTCAAGGAAGAGAAAAAGGGCTGGCTAATAATTGCCTACTACACATCGTTCTCTTCATTACCTTCCGTCGATGCAAGAACCTACGCTTGAGCGGAGCTGAAGATTAGCACACGGTATCAAGATGGGATGCACCGCCACGGTTTCTAAGCCAAGTGTGGCTGAAATTCGTGTGCTCTGGACAGTGCCTAAATCACACTGTGCCTCCGTGACGCATTACTTCGTACAGCGCCTGCAATATTAGTCGCACGTGTCTCCTCTTCTGTCGGCCGTAGCAACTCTCCAGATGATGTGTTTCGCTGATTGATGCCGACGCCCAGAACCTCTCTCTTCACGTCCATACCGCTACCATTCCAGCTGCCGCCTCGTCCAGACTCGTTGGTACTGTTGCCGCAGCGCCTGCGCCCGCATTTGTTCGCAAGAGCCTCGTCGACACTGCGCGAGAGCTGCATCGTGCTGCCCTCCATCGCGTTCCCTTCAACCATGCCCAACATCCCTTCGCATCTTCGCCTCGAATACTGCCCGGCAAAGTCGTGAACTGGGAAGTGCCTGTTTTGTGGAATCGTTCACCAGAGCACGGGTGAGGGAAAGCGTCACAATGGCCGGAACACAGATGCAGCTAGAGGATTGTACGTCGGGCTCTTTTCTCGTGGATATTGTTGCTGACTGCTATACTCTCAGGGCTGGACGACCTCTGCGTCCGCTTCATAATCAACCTCCCTCAGGAGGACCTGTCCTCGGTTGCCCGAATATGTTTCCAAGTCGAGGAAGCGCAGTGGTTCTACGAAGACTTCATCCGACCGCTTGATCCAACTCTCCCATCCATGTCGCTCCGAACATTTTGCCTGCGGATCTTTCAGCACTGCCCGCTGTTAGCGTCCTTCTCTGTCGAGAATCACACAAAGGCGTTTGAGGAGTTTCTGCAGTACAAGACACGAGTCCCCGTTCGCGGCGCCATCATGCTCAACCAAGCAATGGACTCTGTGGTGCTCGTCAAGGGCTGGAAGAAGGGCGCTAACTGGAGTTTCCCGCGAGGCAAGATCAACAAAGACGAAGACGATTTGGACTGCGCTATTCGGGAGGTATACGAAGAAACTGGCCTGGACATTCGCGCTGCCGGTTTGGTGCCCATCGAGAAGAAGCCCAAGTACATCGAGATCGCCATGAGAGAGCAGCAGCTCCGCCTCTACGTTTTTCGCGACATCCCGATGGACACAAACTTCCAACCCCGAACAAGGAAGGAGATTAGCAAGATCCAATGGTACAAGCTGTCGGAGCTCCCTGCGTTCCGCAAGAAGGGAGCTCAAAACCACAATGACTCTGGAGCCGGCACCCACGCCAACAAGTTTTACATGGTTGCGCCGTTCTTGGTACCTCTGAAGAAGTGGATCGCCTCGCAGAAAAAGATGGACGACAGGAGGGCTGTGGGCGGAGCGTATGCTAATACTCACCCGCAGTTCCACCCGGAGGAGGTGGCAACCACCGAGGACGATACGTGGGCACCTGGACGTGCCGGCGCTCCTCGCCTGGTTCCTGCGATAGAGACTCTCGATGGGGCCACCCGAGAGCTTCAGCGCTTGTTGAAGATGCAGCCGCCCACCCAGGGCCTTCAACCCCCCCCTTCTCATGAAGACAAAGGCAGTGCACTGCTCTCTATCCTTCAGGCCAATAGCTCTCGACCTCAGGGGGTGGCTCAGATGCCACAAACCCCTCTGGATCTCACTGTTTCAGAGCCACCGCAACCTTGCAACCCTCACCACCACACCAACCAGAACTCTGTTCCTCTGAACCAATACGCACAGGAGCCGCCTCCCGTCTTCCATCTCGTTCCGACTCAGGCAACGTCTTCGTGGAATCTTCCCCAGAGACACGCCAGCGGCTCTCAGACTGGTCAAAATGCGGCTCCAGATCTTCCACAGCAGTTCTATCCACCTAATCCACAGGTCCCCCTGGCTCACCCCCAGCCTTTGCCGCCCCAGGTACAAAGGGCCATGTTCAACAAGAGCACATTCCAGGAGGGGCCGCCGGGGGCCCACCATGCTGGGTATACCCAACACCAACAAGACAAACCTCGGCCAGCCCAAGGTCAAATGTTGCCGCCGCAAGCGCACCCTGCACAAAAGCCCGGGTCGTTGCCGCTCAACGGGCAGTCGATGGCACTGCTCAACGCTTTCAAGCGAGACACGGCCCCCTCTTCCTCTGCACAAGTCAACGAGAATAGTCACATTCGAGGTGCTACATCAGACGGCCATGCTGCAGCAAGCTTGTCTCCGTATGCAAGCCATACCGAATCCCAAGGACTTCCGAATTTGTTGGACAACTCAGCCCGGCGTGTGTCACACCAGAAAAGTCCATCGGAGCTGGCAGGATCTGTTGTCGAACCTCCCTCCGTTCAGCACCGGTCAGCATTACTCGGGATGTTTAGGAAGACTGGCGCCGACACAAGCTTAAACCAGGCACAAGCGACCAGGCAGCTGGGTCCTAATGGATTTGCGCCAGCCGACAAGGGTGCGAAAGACGAAAGGATGTTGCTGCTGCAGCTCCAGAGCCGTGACCCCGGTAACCAAGCGTTACTTCTGGATAAGCTGTCGCTTCAATCTCCAACGGTGCAGCATGCCATTCCCCAAGCCAACAGTAGGGAGAACGTGGCGCCACATGCGCAGCCTTCTGGCATTGCCCGTGCTGTTGCGGGCGGCCAGCCACAGGCGCAGGCACAGATGCGGCCTACGCGCATCCTTCAGCACGGCCAGAGTCTCCATGAAGAGCAGCATGCATTATCTCCAAAGTCATCACCGTATGGGCTGCAGGCCCAACCGCTCCCTAGACAAGTGGCCGGTCCTCCGAGCACGAATCCCATGCCGCCACATGGCGAGCCCGACCGTCGACCCGAGGCCTCTCGTGACCAGAAGCGACAGCTCTTGTCACTGTTCAGCAAGCAGCAGAGCCCACCAGGCAGCATGGTGCAAGCAGAGGCTGAGGCGTCTGGAAGCGGTGAGCAGCCATTTGGAACCGCATCATCGACATCGTCTCGACGGGGCACCGAGACACCAATGTCTCCAGCGGATCAAAGCTTTTTGCTGGAGTATCTGCAAACTGTGACGAACAATGCTGCACGTTGAGAACAGGATCGTGGAGATCGTCGAATACCATTATTTTCGGTCTTCTAATTTATGGGATGATGGAGACGTAGGGTTGCGGAGCATGGCTGAAGCATTGGAAGCACATTTGTTACGAAAGGATATGTACAGGGGCTTGATTGATTGATGGGAGTTTGCAGAGTAATGCAGGCAGATAGTTGCTCGACCCATCTCATGGACATGTGCGGAGCAAGAACACAATGGTGGTTTCTACATACTCCAGTGTCGCAGCGATGCCTCGTGAAACTATACAATCAATGTGCGTGCCTCGTTCAGCAATAGGGACCGCCTGTAACTCCCGTGCCTCAGCCGCCACGTCCGTGTCCCAGAACTGCTGGTACGAGTTAGTCTTCCAACTTCAACACCTCGAACCGATTCGCCATCGGGTTCATCGGCTTGATATTGGCTGGAGTAGGAACCATACTGCGACGCTTGGGGAGAGCCATCCTGTCAAGCGGTTGAGCGCACTCGTCGAAAGCCCACTCGATTCGGCTACCCTTGTATTCCCTGCATCCGTTACTAGTTAAGAGACACGGAGGTATGTCGGAGGTCGGGGGAAGAGGACGTACCGGCGGCTCATCATGCATAGGCGCGCAAACACGGCGTTGTGAACAGAGTTGGTACTGATGTAGCAGCAGTCTCCAATAAACTCGACCTTGATGACGACAAGGTTATGGATGTGCTCCATATCATCGCGGAGGCCTTGCTCCGTGAGAGTTGGGTTGCGGCGCCGGATAACCAGGTTTCGAGTGGCTCCGAGCCCGATCTTGTGAGCAGTATGTCCCGGGAGGGTGAACTGTACGTTGTTCCATCTGACATCGACCTGTAAGCTCGTTAGCGCGGTTTGAAAATGGTATCTGGCGTTTTCCTTCTTTCTTCTTGGGCAGCCTCACTCTCTGGTTCTTGATGTACAAGCCGTTTTGGCGAGCGTGCTCGTAGAAAGCTTGGGCGTCGACCCCATGGAGGAAGGAGATGACTGCCGAGTTGTCTCGGGCCCTTAAATAGATTTCGATGAGCATCCCACCGCGGACAGTAGACGTGATGTCGGCGTGGGTGGTTCCATCAGTGAGATTCAGCAACTGGATAGACCGTGTGGCTTCTCGCTCAAAGCGTGCTGGAGCTGACGCACAGTAGGGCTCGGTAACGTCAGGCGCGCAAGCGGCCTCGTTGGTGGCTTCTGAGGTATTGGGGACCTCATCCAGCGACTCAGAAGCGTCTACCCGGGCCGCCTGAGTATTCTCATCGCCACAATAGTGACCAATGTGCCGACGAAGGTTGCTCGCAGCCGGTGGGATAGACCCTTGCTGGAGGGCTGCCGCCGGTTTCTCGGTTCCAGGGGCTGTTCGGGCAGCGGTGTTGGGATGCCTGGAAACCAGCACCCGGGCGGCAGGAGGATCATCCCGGGCTTGCGGAGCTGGGGCTGGAGGTGCCGGGCCAGCCGAAACCTGGCTGCTGAGGAGCTATAACGGGATCAGCAGAAGAACTCTGGGGGAGTGTCTGACTTGCCAAGGGGACGAGGGTACGTACCTGGATTGTCTCCTCCCCGACGCCGCCGTTGATGAGGTTCTGGCACAGATTGGCTATGGATGCAAGGACTTTGGTCAGCAAAGTCGCATAGCCAAGAGTATCCATTGCTGGGACAAGAACCGGGAACCTGCGACGAGCAAGACATACCGTGTTTCTGAGCGATCTCGATGAGGCCGTCGTACTCGGGCCGGGCAATGCGAACAGCGGTCGGATCATCTGCAAGAGAAGGGGAACACCAAGGGACCTTGATGCAATACTCGTCAGCTAACCTCGGGGACGCGAACACGGGGCACGTTGACTTGCAAACTGGTTCCTGAAACATGATTCGTTAGTCTCTGTGCTAGGCAAGGAATTATCTTGAAAGGGCTTCGTCTCACCGGAGCGACGCCATGATGGTGGATGGATTCTGGTTGCTTGCAGATGGAGCGAGCGCAATGCGGGTTGAGGCGAAGAAACGGAAAGCTTCACGGACAAACAAAACAGACATATGGGAGTGGGAAGGCACCAGCGCCCACGTGCGTGCGTGGCCAGACAACGGCAGAACTGTTCATTGCCTCCTGGCAAGCGCAAGCTGCAGCCGGTGCCTCAGGTACCACGGGCCTGGAGAACAGACTGCGTACCTGCCTAGGCACCCTAGGGATCCTACCTAGGTAGGCATGTACCGGCCGCACTGCACAGGGGCTGCAGCGCTGAGGAGGTGTCGGCAAGAGCATTTGGAACATGGACACGCAATCGAGATGTTAGCTTGGGGCCGTCCAAGCACCAGACGTGGAGCCGGCGTGGACGATGGATATAATTCGGCGGAGTAAGGCTGGGGCCGAAGTATACATCAACCGCGCGAATACTGCCTTGTGAAGGCTCCCTACTAAGTAGCCGATACAACAGCGTCCTTGGCCCGGCAGACGCAACATTGGCCACGTTGGCGCACCTCTCCATGGAAACCCATGTTCGGGATCCCCGCTATGTGATATGGCCCGGGGCCTGGGCAGAGGGGTTTCGCCGGTGAGGGCAACGATGGCATTACAGCCTGTATGAGAGAGACGGAGGGCCGGGCCGCCAAGAACAGCGGGCGGATCTCCGAGACGACGGAACAAGACGTCGCGCGCCAGGCCCGGCATCTCGGCGGCGGAGTCGTTCAGTTGTTGGTTGTTGGGCCTGCCGGAACTCGAGGTGGCTGCTGAGGAGCCAACACGAGATCACGTGGACCCGTATAAGGCTTCCAGACCCCGACTTGTTTTTCTTTTTTTATCCCAGCCCGTTGCAGCATGCCAGGCTGTGGCAGCGCCGTACGATGGCCCTACGCCGCATCGGGCCAAGGCCGCCTGGACGCGGCGCCCACTGCGCCGCTGGTCTCCATGGGCTCCGCTCTCGTGCCTCCGGCTCCTTACGAGTACCCGTAGGCTCCCCTGGCTCCATCCCTCCTCTCGTCGGTCTCTCAACCGAAAAAACACCCCTACCACTCTGCCACCGTTTCCGTCTCTCGCTCCGGGCCCCGTCGCCTTTCGCTGTTGCTCTTCTCGACGCTCGCTTTGCTGCACCGCTCCCGCTCGCTTGTCCCGGTCGGGACGCGCTCTGTTTGGACTCCGTCGCCCCGTTCCCGTCGCCCCGTCCCCGTCGCCCCGTTCCGTGTCCTCCCTCTCGCACGGCCATCGCAAGGAGGCGGCGTTTGACAACGGCCAAAAACAAACGTCCGAACCGCCGCCATTCGCTTCAACCCATCCGCCGTCGCTTCTCGAGCCCGTCCTTGGCGAGTCGGCAGCACGTGTTCCATTCCTATCGCCGAGTTGTCGATAATCCTCGCCCGGTCGGCGGCTCGTCAAGTGTTTGACTCCATCTCGCTGGCTGTGCTGCCGAGTTGCTGCATCGTCCATCACAGGTTTCTGCCTTCACGACAACCGTCGCCATCATGCGTCCCGCCCAGTCCCTGCTGCAGCTGGCTGTGTGCCTCTCGTCTCTTGCCTCGTTGGCTTCGGCCTCGGCATGGCCCGGCTGGCTTCCTGACATCGACGCCATCGTCGTTCGCGCCGACAGCCAATCATCAAGCGCTAGTATGCTCAAACGCCCTCGTTGCCCGCCGCTTCGTGCCCCCTCGGGTCCCTCGCTAACATCCACCCAGCGGCTACTCAGGCTCCCACGAGCGCCTCGGGCAGTGCCTCGGGCAGTGCCTCGGGCACCGCCTCTCCCGACTCCACCGGAACGAACTCGGGCACATCAGCACCCGTGTCGACGGCTGATCTGAACACGGCCGAACCCTCAAAGACGGGCAAGGCCACCGGTACCAACACCACAAAGGGAAGCAGCAAGCCAACCCATACCCAGTTCGCTCCCGACTCGCCCGCCGGCGGCGTCCAGATCTTGACTCCAGTCACCTTCGCCGAGCCCACAGTCCTCTATAAGATCAAGGACCAAGTCACCTGGGGCTGGAACTACACCTCACTGCAGGGAACGCCTACAGCCATCGACGTCCTCGTCAGCTGCTTCTCCGCATCCGCTACCTGGACCCTTACCAGCAACATGACCTTTGCCACGTCGGTCAGGTACGTTTGGGACACCAAGAAGCAGGCCGATGACCCCGAGGCTCCTCTCCTGACGGAGATGTACACCCTCATCGTCAAGGACGCGGGCTCCGCCATCACCGCAGCCCCCGAACCTGGCTACCTCGGCGTTTACTCGGGCTTCAAATTTGGCCTCTACACTCCGCAGCCTTACACGCCGTACCCCGATTGGTCGTGTCCGGGATGCAGCGATGCCTCGTCCCTTTTCAGCCACCAGGCCCTTGGCCTTGCTGTGACCATGAGCGTCGTTACGTTCTTTAGCTTCACGTGGTTCGTCGCGGGTCTTGGGCTGCATTGACCGGCCAGGCCAGCACCGACTTTTAATCGCTTGCGTTCTGCGGCCGTTTTGGATGTCGTTTTACATCTGGAAGCAAGGTGAAATGCTGGAGTAATAGTCATGGGTCATACACGGAGGCGTTAGTTATTCTAGTGGGTCTGGACTCTGTTTGGTCGTAGCATTGTGCTTTGGTTGACTATTTGGACTATTTGTGTGTTCTTCTCCCCCGCCCCCTCCACCCCCCTTTGGCTTTGGTTTTCGATAGGAGGTGTTTGTATGGCTTGGGCGTTGGGAAGCTTCAAATAGTACATGATCTTCTAATGATTTCTACGCAAATGACGCTCCTTCATCTCTCTACCCATTTCGAGGGGCTTCATCGGCGTCTACACCATCCGCAGCGTGAATCCCGCCCCCCTCTCCTCCCTGTCGCGGCCCTGGAAGATGCCGCTGAGGTCGACGTCGCCGAGGGCCACGGCCTTGCCTCTAGCCGGCGCATGGGGCTCAAGACGCCTCCTACGCTCCTGGCCGGCCTTGCTCGGGAATGTCGGGAACAGGCCCTCGGGCTTGGGCTTGGGGTCCTGGCGGAAGTACTCGTGCTGGAGCATCTCCCTGGCCGAGGGCCGGCGGGCCGGGTCCAGGGTGAGCAGGTCGTTGAGCAGGCTGGCCCCGGCCTTGGTCATGCCGGGGAAGCGGGCTCGGATGACAGAGCCCGTGGCGAGGGCCATCTTGGGCAGCTTGAGGCTGCGGGCGTTGGGCAGGTGGCGGAAGCCGGGCCAGGACTCGTCGGTGGGCACGCCGCAGAGCTCGAAGACCTTGGACGTCTGATCCACCTCGTTACTTCCCTGCAGCAACGGCTCGCGTGTCATCAGCTCGCCGAAGATGCAGCCCACGCTCCACATGTCGATGGCGGCGCCGTAGTCGCGCGAGCCAAGGAGCAGCTCGGGCGCGCGGTACCACAACGTGACGACGAGTTGGGTGAGCTTGGGGGGCGGCGGGTCGCCGACGTAGCGCGCCATGCCAAAGTCGGCAATCTTGAGCTGGCCGCGGTTATTGAGGAGGAGGTTGGACGTCTTGAGGTCGCGATGGAGGATCCAGTTGTCGTGGAGGTAGGCGACACCCGCGGTGAGTTGCAGGAGGAGGCGCTTGACCTCGGAAGCGAGGAAGGGCTCGGGCATGTCGTCGAGGATGCCCTTGAGGTCGTGCTCGACGAATTCGAGGACGAGGAAGACGGAGCTGGGTGGG
>NRSZ01001085.1:784-38561 GCA_002901185.1 Tolypocladium capitatum | reverse complement strand
CCCCCCCCCTGCCTGGATCTGCCAGCTGCCTGTCCTGCACCGAGGCTATCCTGATTCCCGTGTTTGCTGCGTCGGCGGATGCCAGCCCATCGTGCGAGCCAGTCGTGTTGGCGGCGCTCTTGATCGATCCCCTCTTCGCTCCATCGGCCCAGCACCGCAGCGCTGCACAGCACGGGGAGCCGGCACCGCACCGCCCTGCCTGGCCTCTCTGCCTCGCCGTGCAACATCGTGTAACACCGCACCGACCTTGCCTCCACGCTGCTGCCGCCGCCGCCCTCGGAGCCTGACGGACATCACGCCAGCCGCCGGCTATGCTGTGAGGCATTCGGCTCGTCACTGCTCGGCCATCAACCGCCTCGCTCGCGACCCTCGGCCCCCGTCGGACCGGCCGTGGCGCCGACGCCTCATCGCTGCCGCCAAGCGACACTGCTGCTCCCGACGCACCGCGAGCCTGCTTGACGCTGCACCCGGCCGCATCCGCGCAACATGAGCACCCCGCGTGAGTATCTCCATACCCTGTCCTGCGTGGTCGGAGCTTGCACCGATGCTGACTGATGATGCCTGTCTGCCCCAGTCTCCTCCGAGGAGCTGCAGCGCTTCACGGCCATAATCGACAACATCCTCGCGAATGCCGACCTCGAAACCATCTCCCGCAAGAAGGTCCGCCAGGGTCTCGAGGTGTCCCTGGGCGGCCGCGACCTGAGTGACCAAAAGGTGCGTGCGACAGCCGCCGGCTGGTTGACGCGCACGTGCACCGACCCCCGCTGTATACGCCGCGGGCCGTGCCTTCGTCTCCCCTCATCCACGTTGCTAACACGCTGCAGGACGCCATCAAGAAGCTCATCGAGGCTCGCTTTGACGCCGTCTCCGGGGCCGGGGCCGAGACGAACAACGTCGCCCCTTCGTCCGCCCCCAAGCCGTCGCCCAACAAACGAACCGTCACCAACGGCGTCTCCGATTCTGGCGAGACCGACCCGTCGGCGTCGCCTGAGCCTGCCAAGAAGAAGGCGAAACGATCGTCGCCGCTCGAGGATGCAGATGCCCGCCTGGCCGCGCGGCTGCAGGCCCAGGAGAACAGCCTGGCGCGGGCCCGCACAACGCGCGGAGGCGGCGACCGGGCAAAGGTGACGAAGAAGAAGGCCCCTCGGAAGAAGAGCGCCAAGAAGGTTGGCGACGGCGACGACAGCGAGGTTGATGGCAGCGCAGACTCGGGCCCTCCCAAGAGAAAGGCGGGCGGTGGCTTCCAGAAGCCCTTTTTGCTGAGCGAGACTCTCTCGGAGCTCTGTGGCGAGTCCACGGTAAGTTACGCCGTCGTCCCGTTTGGTTTCGGGGTGCCGCCCGGACGCATCGGGAACGACACCCTCTCATGTTCTGCTATAAAGCGGCTAGGGAACGGTTGCTAACGGCGAATAACCACAGCTCTCTCGCCCGCAAGTAGTCAAGAAGCTTTGGGAGCACATCAAGGCAAACGACCTCCAGGACCCCAAGGACAAGCGCCAGATCCGCTGCGACGACAAGATGCAGGCCGTGTTCAAGCAGGCCAGGGTCGACATGTTCCGCATGAACAAGGAGATTGGCAACCACCTGTACCCAGTCGGCGAGGAGTAGCTGTCGCAGCAGGCGTCTCCCGACCCACGGGGGCCTCGGACCAAGCATGGCGCCACCGAGGGGTGGCCGCCTCTGAGAGCTTTCAAAAGAAGAACTACTATATGCTGTTACGGCGCCCAGGGGAGTATCTAGGTATTTATTTGCGGTTTGTCTTTGGCACAAGTGAATGGGTTGGTAGCATAGGGAGGGCGAGCTCAGGGCGAGGAGCCTGGTATCATGCTTTTCTTACACCGCCCAGATCGGAACGGTTTGGTAGGAGAGAGAATGCCTCTTTTATGTTACAAGGGATCTCAGAAGGCGCAGTGACAGCCGGTGTAGTGGTGAAGCGGGTGCGTGTCGAGCTGGGTTGTGTTGTTTCGTAGCATTGCTGGTTGGGAATGATTACGTGGAAATGCATGTCTACGGCCGCGGCCAGTTATCCACAAACAAGATACATTGACAGAAAACGAGATTGCGGCGGCGCTCTCGTTAGGTCGACGGGAACCCTCCATGACGAGCGTTGCTCGAGTGAGTCGAGCCTTCGCCTTATGACTCTGCGCTGTTGCGAAGCGGCTGCGGCTTGTCTGACGGTGCTGGCTGACTCATCAGAACCCTGTATTCCAAGCGGTTTTATTAACCCCACGCGGCAGGTGCCAGTGGCTGCGGAGGCTTACGGCGCTGTTTATCAATACCCCTCCACCCACCAAGACTCCAACGGCAATATCTGGACGACGGAAAAATCGAGCGCCTCTCCCAGACCAACACCACGACGTTTGCCCTTTTCATACAGACGCAGCTCTGCCGGCTGCTTCTCGCCGCTCATCTCAGGTTGCTTGGAGACTAGACAGCCGACAGGGAATTCGCCCCAACTGCGCTGCCCCGTCCCTGACCAAGGACAGCAGCTGGCCGCAAACTCGCCCTCGACCGCGGCCATCGTCGAAACCAGAGTGAACGAAGTCGAGACAATCTCCATCCCCACAGCTACTGGCCAAAGCCCACTCGTGGTCATGGTGGCTCCCGAAGGAGGAGCCCCTCAGTCCGGACGAGGCGACGGCTCGAGAGGACGCCATCGTGGACGCGGTAGAGGCAGCAACGCCAGCAACACCAACCGAAGCGGCGGCGCACGACGGGGCAGAGGAGGAGGCGCCGGCGGAAGCGTCGTTAACGATGGTGGAACCCCTGGAAACGCCCAGCCATTAAACCCAGCAGCCCAGGACGTTGCCGCCGCCGCTGCGAGAGCTCATGGCCTTCAGCAGTCGCTAGTGGGAACCGCCTCCCAACGGCCGGCCGACGAGGCTGCTGCAGCGACCGAAAACGGCGCGGCCGACGACGACGCCGACGTTTGCTTCATCTGCGCAAACCCCGTGGCGCACCACTCCATCGCTCCCTGCAACCACACGACGTGCCACATCTGCGGGCTGCGGATGAGGGCCCTCTACAAGACCAAGGACTGCGCTCACTGCCGAGTGCGTCCCCCTCCGGGCATGATCCCCTTCTCGCTGTGCCTCGGCTGCCGCTAACTCGTTGGTGATGTTAGACCCCAGCTCCGTTTGTCATCTTCACCGACGACGCCGACAAACGGTTCGAGGATTACTCGGACAAGGATATCACCACCACCGACAGCAACGTCGGCATCAAGTACACCAAGGAGGACATTGTGGGCGACACCGTCCTGCTCCTGCGGTACAACTGCCCCGATGACTCGTGCGACTTTGCCGGCCTCGGCTGGCCAGACCTCCATCGCCACGTCAAGACGGCCCACCGCAAGCGCATGTGCGACCTCTGCACGCGCAACAAAAAGGTCTTTACCCACGAGCACGAGCTCTTCTCCGACAAGGAGCTGGAGCGGCACATGCGCCACGGCGACGACAAGCCCGGCGCCGCCGACCAGACGGGCTTCAAGGGCCACCCCCTCTGCGGCTTCTGCGGCGAGCGCTTCTACGACGACGACAAGCTGTACGAGCACTGCCGCATGAAGCATGAGAGGTGCTTCCTCTGCGACAGGAGAGACTCGCGGAAGCCTCACTACTACATGGACTACAACGCGCTAGAGGAGCACTTCAGGAAGGACCACTACCTGTGCGTCAACAGCGAGTGCATGGAAAAAAAGTTTGTCGTCTTCGAGTCGGAGCTGGACCTGCAGGCCCACCATCTGAGCGAGCATGCCGGCAAGGCAGCGGGCAGGGACGCCAGGCTGGTAGACATCTCGACGTTTGACATCAGACAAGCATACCAGCCGGAGAGGAGAGGAGGAGGCGGCGGCGGCAGAGGCCAGAGAGACGGGGGAGAGGGTCGCAACAGGGGGCGAGGTCGGGGCGTCGCTGGCGGCGGCAGAGGCAGAGATCCCAACGAAGACGTCGTTCCGCCCACGTCGGCTCAGCCACTGCGTCGTGACGAGATCGCGTTCCAGCGCCAAATGGCCATCCACTCTGCCCAGTCCGTGTCGAACCGAACCTTTGGCGGACAGCTGACGGCGCCCGTCCGGTCCCCGAGCTCGACGCCCACACCTCGCGCCGCCACGAGCTCTGCGACGACGCCCAACACTGCCCAGAACTGCACGGCGAGCCCGATGGGGTCGCTCGCCATGGCCGACACGTCCAACTTGTCCGCGGAAGAGCGCGTCCGCGCCGTCCGCCATAGCTCGGTGGTCGAACGGGCCGCCAACCTCCTCGGCAACGACGCTAGCAAGGTGGCCGCCTTCCGAGACCACGTCTCGTCGTACCGGAGAGGCGGCTTCACGGCCCCACAGCTGATTGACGCCTTCTTCACACTCTTCGCCGATGTATCGTCCAACGCCCTGGGCACCCTCGTGCGGGAAGTGGCCGACTTGTTCGACGACAAGGCCAAGGCCGACAGCCTGCGAACGGCGTGGCAGGACTGGCGCAACATCAACGGGGACTACCCCAGTCTCCCGGGCCTCAGCGGCATGCACGGGGCGACGTCGAGCTCCAGCGGGTGGGGGGACGCTGCTGCGGCGAACCCGGCCATCCCCACGGCGGCGCCGTCCCAGAAACACTCTTCCCGCGTGCTCAAGCTTAAGAACAGCACGCGGCTGGGAGGACCGACGCCGACGGCGCGGTTAGGATCCCCGGGCTGGTCCGCGCCGCCGGCGGTCCGCGCCCCTCCGTCCTCGGCGTTCCCGTCCCTGCCGACATCCGGGTCTTCCTCCTCGGCATCCGCCCCGCGATCGTCATGGGTCGGTTCCGCATCGCAGCAGCCTTCCCAGCCCCGGACCGCCACCAGTGTGCGCCCTGCCGCCGGCGGAGACGCGTTCCCCGCGCTGCCCGCCGCCCCGAAGCCCACGACGACCATCTTCGGCTACGGCACCGGCCGTGGCGTCCGCAGGGACTACGGCCACGCCGACTCGGGCTTCCAGTGGGGCGGCGGCGGTGCCTTGACCCCGGCCACCGAGGAGGAGCACGCGGACGAGGCGCAGGCCAGTACCGGCGCAGGTGGCAAGGGCAAGAAGGGCAGCAAGAAGGGCAAGACGGTGCTAGCCCAGTGGGGATAGGGAGACTTGGCGATGGTTGCTGGGAAATACCTGGCGTGCATGTAACCTTGTTGATCTGGCTGCTGCCTTGGCCCCTTTCTTTGCGGGAATGCCGATGAGCATGTTGTGGACCGCGCATGGCAAGGCGACTTGGCACCTGCATGTCGTTCGTCGCCTGTGGTTGTGTGAATGAACCTGGGGCTGCTACGCATCCTTCCCTCGCGATGCCATGGAGAAGAGTGGTGGAGGTATAAATAAACGCTCATCGTTTTCCTACATATTGCCGGTACCCTGCGAACCTCCTGCGCCCAAGGAAATGTCCAACCGTCCGGCACCAAACGAAATACAAAATTGAGATTCGTGCCATCGTCACTTGAAAAACAAGAGGTCCTCACAGTCCCGCGGGCTCATAATACTCCCGGAATCTATCCGTCTCCTCCCACTGCACATTGTACACGATGTTCCAGCACACGAGCAGCAGCATCGGGAACCGCACCGTCCAGAAGCCCAGGTACCCCTCGGGCAGCGGGCCGACGGTGCGCTTCAGCGCCTCGGGCATGTCCTCGTAGTGGTTGCGCTTGTTTCGCAGCGCCCGCAGCAGGTCCAGCAGCTTGGACCCCGTGTACTTGCGCTGCTTCCCGAGCGAGTCGACAAAGTCGCGCGGCAGCAGGCGCAGGAAGTCGCCCCTGGTGACCTGCGGCGCGTGTCGCTCGAGTTCGGCGAGGGCCGCCGACGGGGGATCCCTGGGCTCCTTTTCGAAGTGGTCCGAGACGTCGCACAGGAACGACAGCCTCTTCTTGGCCGACCAGAAGAAGGGGTGGGACATGATGTCGCGCGCGGTGGGCCGCTTCTTCGGGTTCGCTTCGAGCATGGACGCAATGAGATCCTTGGCCTCGTACGCGAAATCGCCGAGGGAGTCGAGCGGCCGGAGGCTGTAACTGCCCTTGCGGATGTTGACCTCGCGCATATATCTGTCGCCGCAATCAAACGGATGTGAGCCGTTGGTTAGGACGTAGAAGAAGACGAGACCGAGCGAAAAGATGTCAATGGCACGCGTCGCCCGTCGGCTGCCGGACATTGTATCGTCTCCCACGAGCACCGACCCGGAGCCACCACTGTGCGTGCTGGCATCAACCATGCCCGTGTCACGCGCGTCGTCGTCGAGCAGCAGCTCGGGGGCCCTCCAGCCTGATGTTCCGGCGGCTCTACCCGTCGTGGCACCAAAGGAAGACTGTCCGCCCTCGAGCTTCTTGCACAAGCCGAAGTCGGACACCAGCATTCGCGGCTTGCCGTCCTTACCCATGTTGACGAGGATGTTATGGGGCTTCAGATCCCGGTGGACAATTCGCAGGCCGTGGAGGTGGCTCATGCCGTTGGTGATTTGGTACAGCACGGCCGGGAGATCCATCCTGCCAGCGTTTGCCAGCTCGCGGAATGCATGCGGCCTCTCCACCACGTCTGCCAGAGACGCGGCGCAGCGTTCAAGGGCGATGTAGAGGAAGCCGCCCTGCGTTTGCTGCGAGTAATATCGGATAACTATGATGGTTGTTAGCGCAAGACAGAGCAGCGAGATCAAGAGTGCAGGGCACTGACCGTTCGGGTGGTCGTCGCTCTCTCTCAGGAGCCTCGTTTCCTGAGACGCAATGTCATAGAACTGAATCAACATTCGCTTCACCGCAACTTCCCGCCCGTCAAAGTTCCCCGCGAAAACCAAGGTGCCATTACTGCCTGTGCCCAGCTGCACATCGGTGTTGACTTCAATGTTACCCATCCTGATGATGGGGCCCGTTACCGCTTGCATATCGTTGGCCACGGTCATGACATCGGGCTCCAGGCTGGGTCTGTCGCCGAGCTTCTTGGCGTTGTTGACGGCCTCTTCAACCGTCGTCGGGCTTTCCTCGTCATCTCGCGACTGCGACGCATCACGAGCCCGGCCCTTGCGGTGCTTAACGCCACCTCGTCGTCCGCGATGTGCCTTCTTCTTCTTCTCTGGCACACCACCGGATGGCGAGGCCTCGGCCGAGTCGTTTTGGGAAGCTTGGTCTTGCCTGGCTTCAGAGGCACCGTTTTCTGCCCGCTTGTCGTCGAACTCGTCAGGGTTTTGGACCTTGCCTGGTTGGGTTCCCTCTGCGGGCGACGCCTGGGCGTGGACCTGAGCTCTTTTCTTCGCCTGCTCCTCGCCCTCTTCGATTGTGGGTCGTGCAGCTCTGGTTTCGTCCATGGGGTCAACGCGCAGCTTGCCCTCCTTGTCGGCCGACGCATCGGACGTCAGGTAGAGAATGGTATCTCGCAGGTTGCTGCCATTCGCGCGCCAGCGGTGATACGACCGTCGGAGCTTCTTCTCGTTGTATATCAGAGCGGCAAAGAAGAGGAGGAAGAGGATCGGGTTCTTGATGAAATCGACAACACTGTTGGCGGCGCTCTGCGGAAGTCCCTTGACCTTGTTAATGATTGTAGGTTCCTCCCCTCCGCCGTCCGGCAGCCCGCGAAGGACGGATTCATTTTCCGGGCCCTCGCTGCCTTCGGGAACCGTCCCTGAAGGGAGTGTTGGCGGCTGACGACCGTCGTTTCGATATGTTTCAAGGGAGTGTGTGCCCACCAGCGCCTTCGAGATCGTATCGTCGTTCAAGCTGTCCCACGCAGAGGCCACATCCCACCACCCCGGATAGGTAACCTGGGCCAGGGGCGCGTCGATGATGAGCGGGTACGCGCGGCCCGATAGTGCGTACCAACTGCCAGCCTCTGTCTGGTTGAGAAAAACGCTGCTGCTGCGCATGAGAGCGATGTTCTCGTCCTGGGATGGCATCGCCGGTTGAGGTAGAACAACGAGCTCGGGGTTGCTCTCTGCGGCCGCGTCCCAGGGCCGGCAGACGTCAAAGACGCGAGCAACCGGTGCAGAGAACTTTTGGCTAAAAAGCGGCGCCGCATTGCCGGTGCGAGCATAGTCAAAGGCATACACCCTACCGTCATGCTGGCTGGTAATGTAGCGACTGTCCAGGGAGACGTCGTACTGCTGAAGGAGATCGTTGTCGTAGTTGTTGGGGCTCCACTCGGTATACTTAAGGGTCGCAATGGCCCGGCCGTCCCGCCGCTGGATGCCGACGGTGTACTCGGTCCTCCCCAGGGTGATGGTGCCCGTGGAGCTGCACTCTCCCGCCCCGTTGTCGTACAGAGCGTTGGGTCGGAGGCAGGTCTCGGCCTCGTTGACGTGCGAACCACTCGATCCAAACCACTTGATGATCCGGCCCGTGGCAGCATCTAGGGTGATCATGGTCGTCTTCTTGTCGCCGGTGTACACGACGGGAGGCTCGTCGTCGGCGTATGGGGCCAGCTCCTCGACCATGCGCTTCATGGTGAAGCCCGTGGCGCGGGGGCGGGCATCGGGGGTGGGGATCCAGACGTAGACGCCGCCGTCGCGGTTGGGCTCGACGGCCCAGATGTAGTGGTCAATGGGGCTGTAGTCGTCGTCGAGGACGGAGTTGTTGGCGCGGTGATGTATGGTCTCGACCATGGGTTGGTCGACCTCGAGGTGCCAGCGCTCTTTGCCCGTCTTGCGGTCGCTGGCGTAGAGGTCTCCATCGACGGTCGCCAGAAGAACAAAGTCTTCTACTTCCCAGTCCCTTAGACTCCGCGCAGATTGCGGCGAGGTCAGCCCGATAGCAGAAGCGCTGGTGGGCAGTTGACGTCGTGGGGGATGTGGTGCTCGTACGGACTGAGCCGGAGCCAAAGTTGCGATGGCGCTCGCATCGTCGGGGATGATTAGGTGCTTTTTGGTGTTGGGGAGGAGTTTCCTGTTGCGTGTGTCGCTGTTATCGACTGGCTGTCGACGGTATTGCTGCCTGGCTGGGCCAACCAATCGTTCGTATGGCCTCGAAGCTGGCGACGGCTTCTTCTTCTCGCGAGCAGTCTGACTAGCGTCGTCGTCGTCGGCAGCGTCGGCAGCAGCGGCAAAGTCTCTTCGATTGCCCAAGAACGCGGCAGCCCGGTTATGAACGGCGGCATCGTCGGGGACCTGCCGGCTGCTGTCGCTGCGAACTCCTGCGCGGGGAAGAACGGAGGGCACGACCTGCTCGAGTGGCTGGCGCTTAGCGTCGGCGAGCTGGAGCCAAGGGAGAAGGAAGAGGGCGAAGGCGACGAGGAGGAGTTTCTGCTGTTGCGAGGACCCCCGTCCTCCATTTGGAGGCCGTCGCAGCATTTCGTAGAGGCAGTTTCGGGAGCCGACTCGAGGCGCTGTGCTGGACGCCTGGGTCGATCAAGCTAGGCACTCAAGCCGTGGTGAGGCCATTCCAGGCCGCTAGAGGGGGTTGAACAAGGCGGGTGAGGAGGCCCGCAGCTGGAACCGGCAGCACCAGGAAACGGGCGCAGTCGGAGAAGCGAAAAGACAATATGAATGAACGCTTGCGCAATGCGATGCAAGATGGCGCTGTGTGAACGGCAGATGATGGAAGGATTATGGAAATTTTGCTTGAGGGATGAGGGCTTAGACGGATGCCTGGGGCTGACCTGTGCCCTGCTCCTGACCTTTTCCAGCGCTGCGCGGCCGGAGGCACTGTGCGCAGTTGTGATGCAGCGCGCTGTGCGAGGAAATACGAGCCAGCCCGAAACGGGGAGGTCCCCTCTGCCTGCAAGCGGGGTATTACGAGTAATACCCGTTCAGAACCGGTACTACGGCAACAGGTGCTTGCCGTGGCTGTAGTCCGCGCAAGCCCAACAACGACCTGAAACACCCATCGTGAAGTCGCTCACGTAATTCGTACTTGGTACTCCGTACCTGGGCTTTTCGCTTACTTCGCATGCTCGTACGAAGTAAGCCTTTCGAATCGGATCGTTGCGTGCACAGTGCAGGACTCCTCGAGTCGTAGCATTGAATTTGCTTCCGACACACTTTTGTGCGCGGAACCGCCCCGCCGAGCCCGAGGCCTCGCTTCATCCCGCCCGCCACAGGCGGTTTTGTGGCGCACGGACCGAATTGCTAGTCCATTCCGTTTGTTTCTGGGCACATCACCATGTTGCCGAGCTCCGCGTCCCATTGCCCTCCGCCGACCCCGTCAAGTCGCTTCTGTCCCTCCCTATCAAGGAGAGCGGGCAATCTGCCTTGCCGGCTACGTGCATACAGCAAGCGTCATAGACTAGAAACCTTAAACCATTTCATTAGAGAGCCCTGATCTTGGCCGACTCTCTTTTTACCAGAACAACCCGTGAATGAACCTCCCTGCCCATGCAAGGGCGCTCAGGGCCGCCCGCTCTATGCGACCACCTCTTCGCTCTCCTCCAGTACATCCTCGACAATCTCCTCGATCACCCGGTCCTCCGCGTCGCCAGAGCCCTGCATCTCCCTCGTCTTGGCCTCGAGCAGCGCAGCATGCGGATCGTCGGGCAGGCCAAGCGCGGCCCGGTCTTCTGCGGTGTCGGCCTCCACCTCCTCGCGCCAAGACCACCACTCCTCCAGCATGCGCCGACGGGCCTCGACGACCGCGAGATCCGCCGAAGCTCCGCGGTCTGCATCTTCTTGATCAAACACCCGGCTGTATTCGCGCAGGTTCTTGCGTACCTGCTTCTGCTCGTCCTTGGTCAGCAGAGTCGGGGGTCGCGGTCGCCACTGGAACTGCTTGAACTTGTCCACGGGCTCCTCTCGCAGAGCCTCGCCCTTGAAGTCGTAGATGTGGTAGCCGTTTTCCATCTGCCCAACTGTCAGTTCATGCCTCATGCATTGCGCTTCCAGTCACCGCATTCCGTCATCTGGGGAACTCACCGAGTGCTTCCACATGGACACCCACGTGGCCACGAATCGCCCCGAGGGGTCCCACTCCACATCCGTCACGCCGTAATGATCGGCCGTGTTCATCAGCTGAAGGTTGGCGGTGAGATCCTTGTCCGACTCGGGCTTCTCGCCCTCATAGTCCAGGTCAAAGAAGTCAAGGTCCGCGCTCTGCTGGTTGGCTATCGTCGCGATAACCACGAAACGCCCCTTGGGCGACCAGTAGATGGCGTTGTTGTTCTTCTTGTCCAGGGTACGGAGGAGTTTGAAGTTGCCCAGGACCGGTCCCTTGTTCTTTTCGGGGCAGAAAAAGGAGACGGCTGTCTTCGGGGGTACAGCAGTCGGGCCAACGGGCTCTGCGGTGGTGATGATGGCAAACCGATCACCCTTGGGCTCCCATGCGAAGTTGATGACGGTGTCCTTAATTGTGTCGACAACCTCGACGGGGACGCCCTTCTCCTTGATGCGGAAGATCTCCAGCGTCGTCGCTTGGGACTTCTTGGACTTGGAGTGGCGATCGACCTTCACGCAGAGATACGCCGCGTCCGACTGCCAGTGGAGCTTGACGTCGCTGACGCTAAAGAGATTGAGGGTTCGCACAATCTCCTTTGATGGAATGCTCATGAGGCCGACCTTGGCCGGGTTGCTGCCGATCTCGGGCGTCCAGAAGCAGATGAGCTGCTCGTAGCTCTTGACACCGTCTCGCTGCGGCGTCGCCGGCGCCCAGTCAAAGTCCATCACGCCCTCGATCTTGATGCTGGTCTTGTCGACGAGGTTCATCCTTGGGAGCTCATAGACCGAAATGGAAGAGCCTTGCGTTAGTCGCGCGACGTACTTGTCGTCCGAGGACCACTTGAAAGCGGGCCACTGCAGCTTGGGCATCGGCTTACCCTCCTCGGCCTTGGGGAGGTCCAAGTTGGCAAATGACCGAAGCGGCGCACCCGTCGCAATGTCCCAGATGACGTAGTTCTTGCCGTCGTCGTCAATCGACAAGGCTGGGTGACCCGCATCGGGAATCGAGATCGGCCTGTTAGACCAAGTGACCAGGTATTTCTCTGTGGGGGAGAAGGCGACGAGGTTGACGTACGGGTGTGCAAACCGGGCTTGTCTCGTCCACGACTGACCACCCCACAGCTGCACACCTTGGGCGTGAATGGACGTCAGGTAGGTGCCGAGCGGCGACCATTGGAGGAAGGTTTCCGTCCAGTGCTGGCGGTCGACGATATTCTCGGGTTGGTCGCGCTCGTTATTCCAGTAGACGCCAACGGTGTCTCCACGGTACATGACGAACTGATCGCGGCCGCGGCCGGAGGGGTCCTTCAGCCACCATCGGAGGTGCTCCTTCTCGGTGAACTCGTCGATATGAGGGGGGTAGTATTTGTCGTCGATGCGGCCCTCGCCTCCGTAGCGCTCGATGTCAGTCATCTTATTCACTCGCAGCGTGTGCTTCTTGTCCAGGGGGACCATGTCGAGCTGTCGGGTCGCGGCAGCAGCCTCGGCCGCGGAAGAGTACTCCACAAAGGCAAATCTACACGTGTCAGCAACGTTCCCCGTCCCACGATTCAGGTCTCCAACTCACTGTAGAGACTTTCCATCTTCACCCATGGGCATGTATATCAGGTCCTCCCGGGTCTTGCCGACCGAGTTCAGCTTCTTCAGCAAGAACTTGACTAGCTTGGGCTTCTGCTCCTCGTTGACTTCGGGTAGTCCATCGATGACCACGAATGTGTCATAACCGTGCTCCAGCTGAACCTCAAACTTCTCTCGCAGGTCGGATATGTCGATATCATCCTCGTTGAACTCGTCATCGTCGAGGTCGGCCTCGCGCAAATGGTCGAAAGAGGGAGCCATACTGGCTGTCTTTGTTCGGGTTTGTTCAAGGAGGGGTGTACGAATGCCCCGCTTGGGCAGTCTCGAGGAGTGGAAAAGGCGACTGACCGTGGCTTGGCCAGTAGTCTCTGGAGGGCCTATCGGGTGGAATCTCGGTCAAAAAGAATGCCACGCTCGGTGTCGCAGTCGTGGGCAGCTGGCACCGAAGGGCGTGGGCCGGGGTTGAGGATCGCAGGCGCAACGGCTGGTCCAGCACAAATTTGGTGTTGTTCAGTTTCCGCAAAGTGTGCGGCGGAGAAGCGATGTTCCTTGACCGCGATTTTTCCGACTGAGGGGCAAGTCACGTGGGCCGTTGACGGTGGTGGGGTTGTCGATTTTGCAGCTCCAAAGGTGCTGACTGAGATCACGAAGTAGGGGTCAAGAGAGCTCTTTGGAAAAAGACAGTCTTGAGTTTGAGAGTCAACCCAGCACAACGACCAAATCTCCTGGTCTTGATCGTACAGCTTCCCGGCCTTTGAACCGCCCACCATGGTATGTCTCGTACTATTGTGATGTGCGTGCCCCAGGGCAAGTTCAGCTCTGGGCTAATCCGCTGCTCTGTAGTCTTTCCAACCGACACAGATTTTCGAGGAGGGCACGACCGAGGAAAAGGGTGAGAATGCGCGTCTCGCGGCCTTTGTCGGTGCCATCGCCGTCGGCGACTTGGTAAAGAGCACTCTGGGCCCCAAGGGCATGGACAAGATTCTTCAGTCGGCGTGAGTCGTCTTCGTTCCTCATTCTCCAGTCCCAGTTCCTCCTAACACAGTGACTTGCAGATCCACCGGCGAGATCATGGTCACAAACGACGGTGCTACTATCCTCAAATCCATTGCCCTCGACAATGCGGCCGCCAAGGTGTTGGTCAACATCTCGAAAGTACAGGACGACGAGGTTGGCGACGGCACGACGTCGGTGGCCGTGCTGGCCGCCGAGCTCTTGAGAGAGGCCGAGAAGCTTATCGACAAGAAGATTCACCCGCAAACCATCATCGAGGGCTACAGAATAGCTAGCCAAGCTGCGCTCAAGGCTCTCACGGAGTCTGCGGTGGATCACAGCAAGAGCCCCGAGGCCTTCCGAAACGACTTGTTGGCCATTGCCCGTACCACTCTCAGCTCCAAGGTCCTGGCCCAGGACCGCGATCACTTTGCCCAGCTCGCATGCGACGCCGTGCTCCGATTAAAGAAGTCGTCGGACCTCAGCCACATTCAGATCATCAAGAAGGCCGGAGGAAAGCTTAGCGAGTCGTACCTCGACGAGGGCTTCATCCTGGACAAGAAGATTGGCGTAAACCAGCCGAAGCGACTGGAGAAGGCCAAGATCTTGGTAGCGAACACGTCAATGGATACGGACAAGGTCAAGATCTTTGGGGCTCGTGTCAAGGTCGGCTCGACGAGCAAGCTTGCGGAGCTGGAAAAGGCGGAGAAGGAGAAGATGAAGGCCAAGGTGGACAAGATCAAAGCACACGGCATCAACTGCTTCATCAACCGCCAGCTCATCTACAACTGGCCGGAGCAGCTGTTTACTGACGCTGGCATCATGTCCATTGAGCATGCTGATTTCGATGGCATCGAGCGGCTGGCCCTGGTGACTGGCGGCGAGATTGCCTCTACGTTTGACCACCCCGAGCAGGTGAGGCTTGGCCAGTGCGACACGATCGAGGAGGTCATCATCGGCGAGGACACATTGATCAAGTTCTCGGGCGTGTCGGCGGGAGAGGCGTGCACGATCGTGCTGCGAGGTGCGACGGAGCAGCTGTTGGACGAGGCCGAGCGAAGCTTGCACGATGCCCTAGCTGTGCTGTCGCAGACTGTCATCGAGCCGAGAACAACGCTGGGTGGCGGCTGCGCAGAGATGGTCATGGCCAAGGCAGTGGAGGGCGCCGCTACGCGGATCGAGGGCAAGAAGCAGTTGGCAGTGTCGAGCTTTGCTGTGGCCCTGCGGCAACTGCCGACCATCCTCGCCGACAACGCCGGGCTAGACTCCGGCGACCTTGTCGCACGGCTCCGAAAGGCCATTTACGACGGCCTGACGACGTATGGACTCGACCTGACGACGCCCGGCGGAGGCATCACGGACATGCGAGACCTTGGCGTCATTGAGAGCTACAAGCTGAAGAGGGCAGTGGTTTCATCCGCCAGTGAAGCGGCCGAGGTAAGAGATGCTCCCCGTCCCCGATGCTGCGTGCATGTAGTTTCAGCGGCGACTAACAGCTGCGCAGCTTCTTCTCAGAGTAGACGACATCATCCGAGCCGCCCCTCGGAGGCGCGAGAGGATGTGAAAACGGGGTGGTGGGGGATGGATGGGTTCATGATAGTACTCTGCAACGATACCATAGAGATGGCGGCGGTATAAAGGGAATTGCAGCTGAAAACGAAGAGGAGTCTCATGGTCGGTCTTGATGGGCGAGGTTGAGCCATGACGGGCATGCGGTTCCTTTGCCAGCCGGGGGAATTATGGGTGCAATGCCGGACATGACTCGACGATGTTGGATGTTGGAGTCATGGAGACCACTCCGTGCAAGCTGCCGCACTCACGCAAGCTGCCCACATGTCTCTGCACAGCCCATGGATTGATTCATGGTTATGTCGCTTTGCTATGCCCGTCGTAACAGCCACCACAACTCATGCTCACGGCCCAATGCAGAGGGGAGCCTGGTCCCAGGACAGGCGGGACCCAAAACTCTGCTGCATGTCACTCGCTGCGCGAATCGCCGCAGGGAGGTACCTGCACGGCTCCTGCAGGCGCAATCCCGCTTCCCACTGGTCGCTAGGCCCAGATTTGACGCGCGCCTCCTCTCCTCGTCTCGTCACCGCGCCGGTATTCTCCTCGCGCCCTCCCTTTCCTCTCTCACTCTCTCGCGCTTCAATCAGCCATCATCCCTCATTTCGACCTCGACAGCCCTTTGCCCTCCGCGTTTCTCTCTTTTTTATCGCCGACGTCGTTCTTTTTTTTGTTATTTTTTTAATTTCCTGCTCGCCGCTATCATCCATCAACAGGGGCCATTCAATCGTTAATCCTTTCAACCTCCCCGTCAAAGCGCGCGACGCCAACTGTTGGACCGTCAAAACGCCCCCGCGCGCCGCTTCGACGAACCCTCGACGGATACAGACTGTCGTCTTCGCCTAGTCAATATCGCGGCGATTCGTATAAGCCGACTCATACTACTAACCGGTCGCTGGCCTCCTCGTTCTCGACGGCGACCGCAGCAAAGCGTGGCGCTCAGCTAGGCCCTGCAGCGCACTGCAGCGCACTGCAATGCAACAGCAGCAGCACCAGCAGCCATGATTCGCGAGCAAGGCATTGCTATTACTAGCCCCGCCGTTCTTTCGAGCCCTGGCTCCCCTCCAGGCATGACCACGTCCAAGAGCTCCAAGTCGTCCTCCTTCCAGTCGCTCAACAGCGACGACGGCAGCGTCCTCGCCGACGTCAGCCACTTCGAGGACATTGGCCTCGACGACAATGTCACCCTCAAGAGTCTTGCCCACGTCTCCGTGAGGCCCGGCCCCGTCCCGACCGGTCTATCGAGTAGAAACCTCGCCGCGGGCAAACGAGCCCCTAGACCACGCCGCTCGTTCCCCAACCTGCACAGCCAGATGTGCGCATCAAATCCGAGAAGCACCAGCCTGACCGTCCTGACCAACCCGCGGTCTCTGTCCCTGACAAAGGTGCACTCGACCACCTCGCTGCCCGTCTCGCGGCGGCACCGGAGTACGAGCCCGGGCCTTTCGCTGAACCCCAGAGACCCGAACCTCCCTCCCAAGCCCAGGCGTGGCAGCTGGCAGGCGAATCGCGACTACCGCAAGACCCTCGAGGAGCTCGAGAACGAATGCGACGAAGACGATGGCGATGACATCCCCGAGGGCATTGTCCTGGACAACGTGCCCATCACGCCCCGCCCGGCCCACGACCGTCCCCCGAGCCGAGCACCGTCCCTTTCCCCCTCTCCCGATCGCGACCGCGACCGCAGCCGCGCCCCCAAGGAGCGTGTGCGCAGCATTGGAAACGGAACGCCACCTATAGCGCAGGCCCAAGGATCGCTACGTTCCCGGTCATGGAAATCGGACGCTTCCGACAGGGCCCCTCCAAGTCCGCTGAAAAATAGGGCTCAGAGTTGGAACGCTGCCCTGGCCCTGGCCGACCTGAGCGCAGAGGTGAAGGCCCTGACCGAGAAGCTGGAAGAGCATGCCGACGAACTGGAGGTGCAATACGCCCGGCGGCCCTCTGGCTCTGGCCGTCCCAACACGTGGAACTCGAGCCTGACATCATTCGATCAAATGTACGACAAGAGGGAGCGGGTCAAGTCCTCGATGCCTGAGCTTCCTCCCGTACGGCGGACCGACATCATGGTTGATCCTCTACCCATCTCCAAGGAGAAGGAGGCGGTGCTCAGCCGTACGCGACCCTCCTGGCTACCCCCGAAGGATCCCGCCGAAGAGAAGAAACACGTGCGGGAGTATCAAAAGATGATGGCTGCCAGCGCAAAGGCCGACGAGCGGCGTGAGGCTGCCCGCAGAGTCAACGCCGAGTCGAGAGACAGCAATGCAGGCAACATGATGCACATATGGGAAAACGACATCATCCCTCGGTGGAACGATGCCATCCGGGAGCGGAGAACCCGGGACATGTGGTGGAGAGGCATCGCCCCACGCAGCCGGGGTGCCGTTTGGACGCGGGCTATTGGCAACGAACTGGGGCTTTCGGAGGCGTCCTTCCATGCAGCCCTGTCGCGTGCCCACGATCTCGAGGCCCGAGTGAAGATGGATAGGGGCGATGCGGAGGATGTAAGGAGGTCCAAGTGGTTTGAGCAGATCCGCAAGGATGCGGGCGAGAGGACGTGGAGAGAGCTGCGCATCTTCGAGGTGGGCGGGCCTCTGCATCAGGCCTTGGTGGACGTTCTGAGTGCGTACGCCATGTACAGAAACGACATTGGCTACGCGCCTGGTTGCAATGTGGGTTTTGCCACCTCCAGCTGCCCTGCGCAGACTTGCTGACCTGTGCCTCCAGACCATTGCAGCGTTATTCCTGTTGAACCTCCCGAACCCGGAGGCGGCATTCGTTGCCCTCGCCAACGTCCTCAACCGACCGCTGCCCTTGTCCTTCTACACGTCTGACCCGGGCGCACAAGCCTCGGCGTACAACCTCGTCATGCAAACGCTCAGCCACAAGTCGGGCTCCCTCTACGAGCACCTCACGAAGACCGTCCAAGACGTGGAGCCGGAGCTCTATCTCGGCAGTCTATTCACGAGCATGTTCACTTCGTACTTGGCCATCGACGAAGCGGCCAGGCTGTGGGATGTGTACGTGTTTGAGGGTGATGCCCTGCTTGTCCGCGCCGCGGTAGCCGTGCTCTTGTCCCGCGAGATGGCGCTCCTCGGCAGCAAGACGGCAGACGAGGTGAGGGCGGTTCTGTCGAAATCCGAAACTGCCAGATCGTCCACACGAAGCGTCGCGAAAATTGGGGCAGAAGACCGATTCATGCGGTCTGTCCGCGAGGCCGGCAAGGCTTAAGAGTGACAATTTTTCAGCAGGATCCAGGGGATACTTCACCCCCCACAAGTAATGACGCAATAATTCTTGGTCTGATTTACAGCGGTAATGTATATCAAAGGTATAGACGGGGGGCATGTGTGGTCGACCGTGCTTGGCGTTGTGTCGACGGTTTTGTTCCGGAGGAAAAGCAGTGGTTGACTTGGTGCGGACAGATTGTTTATACGGGCTCGAGGCGACTTGTCGAGTTTCTTTGTTGGATCCGTCTTCTATTCGGACATACTCGGCTGTCGACGGCCGGGAGAACATTTGTTTATATTTTTCCAACGTCGTGGCATTGAACGGGCACAGGGCTGGACAAGCCGTTGGATTCGAGAAGCTTGGTCCAGATGCCCTGACGCTCAGCTCGCAGCGACTGGCACTTGGAGCAACCGGTATACATATTTACGAAATACGCAATGTACACACGTTCAGTGACACCAAAGCAATTGCTCCGTGTGGCAATGCGCGGCTAACCGTCGAACGAGCTCATACCGGCGCGGGCTCGCCGTGAGATGTGCGAGTAACTAACAAGACGACATCACGTGATGTCGCAAGAGGGAGACGTGCTGTCTCGTCCCGACGACGCGCCACGAGGTCAGTCTGTCCACTGGAAGCCAGACAAAAACACCCACACACTTCTTCTGTCCACGACTCACGTCGCTCATCGCCGCTGCTGCTCTCGGGCGGTCGATCGGCCCAGCATGCCCCTTGCCGGCTACAAACATGGCGACACGCCGAAAAAGGCCATGGTCCGAGGCACTATCTCGTACCTCGAGTCGCAGGGCCTGCCCGTCAACAAGTCGGCCATTTTCCGCCACTTCGACCTGTCGCGGTCCCAGGGTTACGCGGCCCTGAGCCTGCCAGCGTCCAAGCGCAACGACCCGGAGTGGGAGGAGACGCGGGGCCGGCCGGCCAAGGTCAGCGAGGCCGACCAGCAGAAGATGGAGAAGGTGCTGTGGGACGAGCAGTATGAGGACGCGGGCCTGAACTGGGCCGGGCTGGCCGTGGCGGCGGGCGTCGAGTTGGCATGCAACCCGCGGACGCTGCACCGCACCATGGGCACGTTGGGATACAGGCGGTGCCTGGGATGCGGGCGCTGCGTCGTGCACAGCAAGTGCCGGGAGAAGCGCGTCGAGTACGCTAGACGCATGCTCGAGACGTACCCCCAGGCGCACGACTGGCGGTTCGTGCGGTTCAGCATCGAGCTGCATTTTGGCTTCGGCCTGGACGGCAAGGTGCGCCTGCTGCCGCGGCCGGGGGAGAGGTTCTGCCCGGGGTGCGGCCAGCTGCCCGAGGCCAACTGGCCGCGGGACGTGAAGCGGCTGCACGCGTGGGTCGCCGCCGGGTACGGCTTCAAGAGCGACCTGGTCTTCTACGGGGAGTCGACGAGCCCCAACTGCCCCGGCACGATCAGCATGACCGACTACCACGACAAGGTGCTCGAGAAGACGGTGAAGCCGTGGCTGCAGGTCGGCGAGGCGGGCCAGGCGACGACGTTTGTGCTGGAAGAGGACGGCGAGGCGTTTGCCCACGGCGGGCTGAGCAAGGTCAACACGGTGCAGCAGTGGAAGGAGGCGGTCGGCCTGCGGCACTTTTTCAACTGCGGCGACAGCCCGGACCTGAGCCCGCTCGACTCGCTGTGGCCGCCGCACAAGCAGTGGCAGCGGGAGGAGCGGCTGCAGGATTGGGGCGACGAGACGCTCCGGCTGGCGGCGCGCGAGGCGTGGGTGGACCTCCTGGACCAGGAGCGCATCAACATCTGGGTCGACTTTATGCCCCAGCGGCTGCGGCAGGTGATTGAGGGTGACGGAAAGCTGGTGCCGTGGTGAGGGGAGCGTCTTGGTGTTGTCGTTTTTACGATTTATGTAGCAAGCAGCGTTTGAGCTGGGCGTTTGTTGGGAATGGCGTTGACTCGTGGGTATCATTTAGCTGGGGATTGATGATGCTGATGATGTTGATGATGTTGATGATAATATGTCATACTAATAATAAAGACATGCCGTGATGCGGCAGCGAGATGAAGGTTATGCGAAAGTTTGGTCGTTGGCGTGAATGCCGTTGTGAGTGGTTATAAATAGCTCGGGTTACTTATGATCAAGTTTCCGAACGGGCCAATGAAATTGGGCTCGCATTATGAGATGGCAGTCAAACAAAAGTGTATCTTAATGATAACCATAGGCATCAACCGAGCTTGAGTCGCAATTGAGCTCCTGACGGTGCCGGTTGAGGGTGGCCATGGTAAAGCCTTAGGGTATAGGGTAGAGGACTAACAATATTTGGCCTGGCAGCGGCTGTCACATGCTTTTGCACAACACTGCGGGCGGCTCTGCGGGCCTGTGGCGATCCGCCTGGCGCTTGGGCCAACCAGGACTTGGGCAGGCACGGAGGTGGTCCAGAAGTGGAAACGCACGTGGAGAAGATGAGGGGGAAGGAGAGTCGACAAGGGCCTCGGCTCAACAAATTTCCCAACAGAAAGGATTTCCCTCTTGCTGCGCTGCAGCAGACCAAAGGGAGAAGAGGGAAAGAGGTTACTCGCATCGCTACTAAGCCGTACTCGTACAAGTATGTGGGATTATGCATGCGAGGGGCGGCGAGCAGCGCACAAGACCCCGCCTCCTATTGGGCCTCCTATTGGGGGCGGTTGCTGAAGGGTGACTTGCTGACACGCACCATGTAAGTGGCCACGGATTTGAAGCCGTGTCCAAGACATCAAAGGGCCTCGGCCCTGTGCATGTTGCTTCTGCGGGAACAAGAGGCTGCGGTGGCGACGGATGCGCATCTGACCAACGGCCGCCGCCACGGTGCGGCTGTCGCGCTGAAGCCGCCGTCCGCCCCGCAACTGCACATGCATGGTGTAGAAGCCGTCGTCACATCACCAAGCAGCAGGCTCAGGGCTCGCCAATAAGGTTATTCCGCCGGCCGTGGCTGGGCCTCGTCGCCGGGGACTTTTGCGGCATATACTAATCCAGTCTTTCCTCGTTCCCTCCGTTGCCGCTGCACCATCCAACGGCTCGCAAAGAGGCGTGAAGACGCGGGACGGCAGCAGGTCTCACTTGCAAAGCGCGAGAATGCACGCGTACGTGGAAACGACGTGTGGCCCAGCGCAAGAAACTGCCGGCACGTCCAATGACGGCGGGTCTGGACACAACCTACCCGCTCCCCGTCAGCATGCCGGCGGCGTGCAGCCATGCAGCCATGCGCTGGGCAGATTCCTCATCTCTCTCCTTCGGCTTCACGCGTCCGTCCAGCCCAGCCGCTCTGCGAATGGCACGAATGGCACGAATGGCACGAATGGCACGAGCAGCACGGAGTACCCCGTACTGGTGATAGTCCGCACTCCTGTCGGCTGGCTCACATCGGTCACCCGCGATTCGGAAACAGACGGGCTAGGACCCTGTCTAATCGGGGCGGCTCGCTGCGGCCACCCCCCCCGATGGCTTGACACAATGTCTACCGACTCCGATGCCTGAATCAAACGGGCACGACACATGTTGACCACGTACCGGTATCTCTGCAAGTGTCCCAAGTGCGCTGGAGCGGTGTGCCTGTGTCCTGCCCCTTAATTAAGGTGCCCTCTCGCCAGCCGGCCCAAGCTCGCCGGCAGCCCGTCCCCCATCGCCATCGCCATCGCCATCCGCTTCCAACGCAGCAGCACGCCCAATTGCTCGACCCGGCCCTGTACCTGTGCACGGCCTATTGTGTTCAACGTTTGCCGGGGACCGGCGACATCATCGCTTGCACTTTGCAGCTGTCGCTCTCCGTTGGTGGTCGTAATCAACCACTGCCGTGCTGGCCCCACGGCCCTGCAACCTGCAACCCCAACAATTTCCAACCACGCACCCTACCACAGACGACGACCTCTTCCTCTCCGCCCGTCCCCTTTCCCTCCCCCTTTCCCTCCCCCTCCGTTTATCCCGCGACAAGTCGGGAACCAGGCCGGCAGAGTCCAATTGTCTCCCGTTCGAGTCCTCCGTCTGCGCAACGCGTCTCCTCACCCGCGCGCCATGGCCTCCGTCTCGTCCGCTGTCCCCAGGAACCCCGTCCTGCGCCGCACCGTCACCTCGGCCACTGCCACCGACTCCGAGTCCTCGGCGGCCGTCTCGCCCTCCGACTCGCCCCGGCCGTCGGCCTCGTCGACGTCGCTGTCGTCGCTGTCGTCGATTGACGTGGCCGACGCCAAGCCCACGTACACGGGCCTCGTCGACACGTACGGCAACGACTTCACGCCCCCCGACTTCACCATCAAGGACATCCGCGATGCCATCCCCAAGCACTGCTTCGAGCGCTCTGCCCTGACCGGCTACGCCTACATCCTCCGCGATATGGTCTGCCTCGCAGCCACCTTCCTCGTCTTCCACAACTTGGTGACCCCCGAGCACGTCCCGTCGACACCCGTCCGTGCCCTGCTCTGGGCATTCTACACCGTCCTCCAGGGCCTCTTCGGCACCGGCCTCTGGGTCATCGCCCACGAGTGCGGTCACGGCGCCTTTTCCGCCTCCCACATCATCAACGACGTGACCGGCTGGGTCCTCCACTCGGCCCTTCTCGTCCCCTACTTCAGCTGGCAAATCTCCCACGCCAAGCACCACAAGGCCACTGGCAACATGGAGCGCGACATGGTCTTCGTCCCCAAGACCAGGGAGCAGCACGCCACGCGTGTCGGCCGGATGGCCCATGAGCTCGCCGACCTCGCCGAGGACACGCCCGCCTTCACCCTGCTCATGCTGATCCTCCAGCAGCTGCTCGGCTGGCCCAACTACCTCATGACAAACGTCACCGGCCACGACTTCCACGAGCGCCAGCGCGAGGGCCGCGGCAAGGGCAAGAAGAACGGGCTCGGCGGTGGCGTCAACCACTTCGACCCTCGCAGCCCGCTGTACGAGGCCAAGGACGCCAAGCTCATCGTCCTCAGCGACTTGGGTATCGGCATCGCCGCCACCGCCCTCGTGTACCTGGGCAACACGTTTGGATGGTACAACATGGCCGTCTGGTACTTTGTCCCGTATCTCTGGGTCAACCACTGGCTTGGTTCGTCGTCTCCCGCCCCCCCCAGGCCCGTGGGTCTTGATGCTGACTTTGTTTCCACGGTAGTGGCCATCACCTTCCTCCAGCACACCGACCCATCTCTGCCCCATTACACCGGGGACGAGTGGAACTTCGTTCGGGGCGCCGCCGCGACAATCGACCGCGAGATGGGATTCATCGGCCGCCACCTGCTGCACGGCATCATCGAGACCCACGTCCTGCACCACTATGTCAGCGCCATCCCATTCTACCACGCCGACGAGGCGTCCGACGCCATCCGCCCCATAATGGGCAAGCACTACCGGGCCGACACGCGAGATGGCCCCGTGGGCTTCATCCGTGCCTTGTATCGAAGCGCCCGTATGTGCCAGTGGGTCGAGCCCAGCGAAGGCGCCGAGGGTGCCGGCAAGGGAATCCTCTTCTTCCGCAACCGCAACGGCCTGGGAACCAAGCCGTCGTCTTGGCAGTCCGAGTAAGCATCGGTCATTAGGGCATCGAGGGCATCGAGGGCATCGAGGGCATCGAGGGGGGCATTGAGGTTCGAAGAAAGCGTCCGAGGATGGCGTTGAAAGCACTGGTCCGCGGCATCATGATCTTGTTTCTGTTTTCTGTTTCATCATGTTCGAGACTTGACTGATCTCTTGGCTGTTTCGAAGATGGGAGACACTGGAAACTGGTTAGAGTAGACGGAGAGAAAGGGCCGGAACCGATAGACAAGTCGTAGACCGAACTAGATTTATTAACGAAACAGCCGGAGACACGCGTTCTGGACGCCGACGGTGATCAGGGTTGGGTCTCCGGTCTGCCGGGACGACGGGGGAAGAGGAGCTGAGGCTGTTGGTTGGATGCGGGGAAACCAGCAGGTGACGCATCGCATGCCCAGCCACCAGGCATATGTGTCCGTCGTCGCGTTCCGGCGCAAACCTTGGGCAATGTTGGTGACACGTCGCGTTCACGGCGACGGTTTAGGCCGCCATGTCTGGAGGCGTACGTGGCAGCGCGGGCTGGTGAAGCGCGTGAAGCGCGTAGATGCCATGACCTGTTTGTGCCGCGACCCTGGAGCTCATGTTTCGTGGATTATGACAAGGAGGGCATGGCACCAGCTTCAGTTGAAGCGCAACGGGATGCCGAGGAGCAGCTGTGTGATGCTGATGGAGGTGGCGGTGCATCGCACGGAGAGCTGAAGTCACGGTGGTGCCGTCAATCCGCAGGTGCCGTCAATCCGCAGGTAGGCGGCTTTCGCAAACCGCCATCGGTGAAGCTCGTCGTGTCGCCCGCCACCAGGGCCAGGGTTCGTCGGAAAATAACCAGAATTAACATTCAAGCTCCCGCCATAAAATAGACCTCCGACGTCCTCCTGCAATCGCAATTGGACAGAAGGCGACAGCTACAAAGACGGCTGCATTCGGCCAATGTACAGTCGCGGCAGCAGTCACAATCGCTGGGCTCCTGACAGATGATGGCGTCGACTCGAGAGGCACGCAGGGCGGTGCGAGTCACCTCGTTCGTTGCTACTTCTTGTCCACCACCTGGTGAGGACAGATCGAGCAGCGTTCAACGAAGGTCTGGCCGTGGGAACTACTATTGTCGGAGCCACAGAACATGTCGCCGTGAACATTATTGTGGCGCGATTGCCATGAATAGGTGTGGCTATTTGTTTTGAAATGCTCGTCGTCAACCTTCCGTGGCGGTTCCAGCGGTAAATAGTCGCTGCAGGAGTAGTGAACAGTAGTCGATGTGGTTGTAGGAGCGGCCAAGGAATGATGCCGGTCATGGCCGCAGTCATCGCAGTAGTTGCTGTGTTGTTGCAGCATTCGTACCCGTACCCGTACCATTGCCAGTCACGCCTGACACGAACGCGGTTCGTGTCCAAAGTCACCGCACCGTCGAGGGCGCAAACCTCCATCGATTCTCGTGCCAGTGGTCTTGGTGATGGGACGTGAGGCCAGGATGTTGCGGACAGACGCAGTGGCGGTTCCGATAGTAGCTGAACCCCCTACCTGCCAAAAGGCGTTGCAGGACGAGGCACTGTTGATGAGCGCCACCGAGGCAGCGGTTGCTATCGTCGGAGTTGAGCCCGTCTAGAAGAACCCAGACACTGCTAGAGTCGCCTTGTCCGTCGAGAACGAGAGCGCCCGTATGAGCACTAGTTGAGGAGGAATAGGTAGCTGCGACCAGTGTCCGGTGAGGCCAGTGTTTGGCGGTAGTCCAGCCGCTACGTTGTAGGCAGTCGTCATATCGTTCTGTGCCGGCAACGCAACCGCATCTGCCGCATGGACCACTCCGTTGATAGCTGTTCCGGTAGGAATGCCGCTAATGTCTGCACCAGGAGAGACGCCAAGGTTGCCATTAATTGACGAGGGACGGCCGGTGCTGGTTACGGCCGAGCCAGCCATGACAGCGAAAGGCAATCGGTCCCAAGATCAACCTGGGCGTTGACGCTAGCGAATGCAAGGGCTGATCCGAAGAAGCTCAATACAGCATCGTGGTAAGAGAGGCTTACAATAGGCATGAGTGGGAGTTGGGGAGACAAGGATGCAGGACTAATGAAGGAGAGGTGATGGGAATTGAAAAGGTCTTCATGTGGGTGACGGTATATACACAAGTCAATCCTCCTCATGTTAACTCAATACCATTCCTACCTGAACAACGCGAATAGCAGTGCATTCCTCATGGAATGGGTGTTGGTGATTCATGCGACCTTGGTCAAGTCACGGATTAGTCCACGTCGATAGACAAGGCGGCTGGAAGTGTCGTATTTACGCGCCAACATTACAGGATGTCAGCCCCCCGGGCCCATGACTGAGCGTATTTCGGAGTAGCACCCTGTTCTATATATATATATGAATCACTAGGGGGGGAAGGGTCGTCATGGCTCGGCAGAGCGCCGCATGGCTCGGCAGAGCGCCGCATGGCGCGGCTGGCGAAATATGTCTCGGACCCAAATGACATCAGACCCCTCGAGTTTTCCAAAATTTCCGCAGCGGACTAATCATGACGTTGTCATGACAGACGGATGCCCGAGAAACGTGGCTGGTCGTGTGCAGAAGCCGGGCACGGCGCCCTGTCCGGGGGCGCGCTGCCGGGGCATCACGGCCATGACAGAGAGAGATGTTGATGGGTACTTGGACGTCCGTTTCTGCTCGGCGGGAGAAATCACTCACGGCCGGCTGCCCGTTCACTAGTCTCGTTAACGTGAGGCTGTGCCGCCTCTCCCCTGCAGTGCTGACCCGCGCCAGGGCGGACTAGAGTGGTCTGGCATGTGATGTGGCCGAAAGCAGACAAGCAGCGATGATGACTTTTCGGCGAATTTCCAACGAGCCCACCGCAGAGAATCGGTCATGGGGCTGAGGCAGCTGGCGTTGTTGCCCTTGCCCAAACAGGCACTGCCGATGCAATGTCGCTAATGTGGTTGGTTCCTCGATATCGCCCTTTGTCTGGGGGCATATGCGGGATTTGTTACGCCAGTTCATGGGCTCGAAACTCCATGTCAAAGGCCGGTGGGCTACAAGCCTTTCCAATTTTCCGCACCGCCGGCCAGTGGGAATAAAAGGGATGCTAGGTGTTGCCCAGGCGCCGCCATCTGCGCCCGTGGACTCTGTGCATCCAGTCATCCCTCGTGTTACTGTTACTACTGCTCCTACTTCGTATAGTTGCAACATTCCAGACGCACTCCCTCTGCAAGGTCCCCGGTTGTCTCAAGCCAATCCATAGGTACAGAAACAAAAAAGTTGTCCTGTCCACCTGCATTGCATACCCGTCCGTGTAACCGCCATGGCCGACGAAACGACCCAGGACGCGGCGGACAAGGAGGCCGCCGACCGCGACATGCGCATCACTTTCGATGCCGAAAGCAATGTCCGTGCCGGCCGCGGCAGGGCTCCTGGTCGCGACCGAGATGCGACGTCGCGATCGAGATCGCGCAGGCGCTCCTTGAGCCGCGCCTCGACCATCTCGCGCGCCAACCTGCCCACCTCGCCCTACTCGGGCGTGCAGATCGAGTACCGCACGCTGTCCATCCACGTCGCAGAGTCGCGCAGCGCCGACGCCGACGCCAAGGCCATCAAGAAGGACGACCAGGACTACTTTGCAAACCTCAACTACCACGAGCTCAGCGTCGAGCAGATCTGCCAGCAGCTCAACGTCGCCCAGGACCAGGGCCTGTCGGACGCTTCGGCGGCCAACCGACTCGAGCGCGATGGCAGAAACACGCTCCCCAGGGCCAAGACCAACTACACCAAGAAGATCCTCGGCTACCTCTTCGGCGGCTTCTGCTCCGTCCTCTGGATCGGCGTCATCATCTTCTTCATCTGCTGGAGGCCCCTGAGCGATCCCCCGTCCGCCACCAACCTCGCCCTCGCCATCCTGGTCATCATCGTCATCCTGCTCCAGGCCGGCTTCGCCGCGTTCCAGGACTGGTCGACCCAGCGGACCATGAAGTCGATTACCGACCTCCTGCCGTCCGAGGCCCTTGTGCTCCGCGAGGGACGGTTGCAGAAGATGCCGGCGACCGAGCTGGTCGCCGGCGACATGGTCCATCTCCACATCGGCAACAAGGTGCCGGCCGACCTCCGCCTGCTGAGCCATTCCGGCGACATCAGGTTCGACCGCGCCGTCCTGACGGGCGAGTCGGACGAGGTCGAGGGCGCCGTCGACATGACGGATCAAAACTTCCTCGAGAGCCGCAACATTGCGCTCATGGGCACTCTGGTGGTCAACGGTAGCGGCGTCGGCATGGTCGTCTTGACGGGCGCCCGGTCCGTCATGGGACGCATCGCCAAGGCCACGGCCTCTGCCGAGGAGCGCTCGACCTTGATCCAGAAGGAGATTTGGCGCTTCGTCCGCATCATCGTCTGCCTGACCATCGTCCTGGCCTTGCTGATTCTCTTCACCTGGGTCGGCTGGCTGAGGCGCGACCACTTCGCGTACATGAACGTCGTTGCCATGCTCAACGACGTCATGGGATGCGTCGTCGCCTTCATCCCCGAAGGGATGCCTGTCGCAGTCGCCCTGACCCTCATGATGGTCGCGCGCCGCATGAAGGCCGTCAGCGTCTTGCCCAAGGGCCTTTCGACCGTCGAGACGCTCGGCTGCGTCAACGTCATTTGCTCCGACAAGACCGGCACCTTGACGCAGAACCAGATGCACGTGAACTCGGCATCCTTCATCGACGAGCCAGTTTCGCTTCCCGACTTCCAGAACAGCTTGGAGGTCCCAGACACACCGGCGTGCATCTTGAAGCTGTACCAAGCCGCCTTGCTCTGCAACGATGCGACCTTTGACCCGGCCACCGGCCACCTGCCCGTCGCGGACCGACAGGTCCAGGGCAACGCCACCGACGCCGCCGTCTTGAGGTTTGCTTCGATGACACAGAGGAGCGAGAAGGAGGCGGCGACGCTGCCGCGAGTGTTCCAGGTTCCCTTCAACTCCAAGAACAAGTGGATGCTCACCATGCATCGCGAGTCCCTGACGGACGGGACCGCAGACGAGTACCGCGTCTTTGTCAAGGGTGCCCCCGACGTGCTTTTGCCTGCTTGCACCAAGTACTGGTCCCGCAAGACGAACTCGGTCCAGGCTCTGGATGCCGCCGCCGCCGCCGCCTTCAAGAGCTACCAAGACGCGCTGTCGAAGAATGCGGAGCGCGTCATTGTCCTCTGCGAGAAGACGATGCGTCCGACGCAAGCGTTGAACACCAATGCCTTTAGCGACGAAGTTGCCCGCGATGCCATGGGCGATCTCACCGTGGTTGGCATCCTTGGAATCATCGATCCTCCCCGACCCGAGACGGCAACGACCGTCGCCGAGTGCCGCCGCGCGGGCGCGAGGTTCTTCATGGTCACGGGCGACTACGGCCTCACGGCTGCGGCCATTGCTCGCAACACGGGCATTTTCACGGGAGAGGCGGATCCCGATACGGCGGAAACAATCAGGTCGAAGCTGGGGCTGTCGGCCGAGGCGATGCGCCATGCGCGAGCCAACGGTGAGCGGTACAGCCTCCTTCTCGAGGGACCGTCGCTGGCGACTCTGGCCTTGGGGGATTGGGACATTGTGTGTGAATATGAAGAGATCGTCTTCGCACGCACGACGCCTGAGCAGAAGCTGCGTATCGTAAACGAGTTTCGCAAACGAGACAATGTCGTCGCGGTCACCGGCGATGGCGTCAACGACGCCCCCGCCCTGCGGGCCGCCGATGTTGGCGTCGCCATCGTGACGGGCAGCGACGTGGCCATCGAGGCCGCAGATCTTGTCCTGTTGGACAAGTTCGACTCCATCATCGAAGCCATTCGCCTGGGCCGCCTCGTCTTCCAGAATCTGCAGAAAGTCATTGCCTATCTGCTCCCGGCGGGTAGTTGGTCCGAGATCTGGCCCGTCATATTGAACGTTTTCTTCGGCGTGCCGCTGCCGCTGAGCGCGTTCCTCATGATCATCATCTGCGTCTTCACCGACCTGTTCCTATCACTGTCGCTCATCATGGAGAAGGAGGAATTCGACCTGCTCTCCCTGCCGCCACGCAACCACAAGCGAGACCACCTCATCACCACCAAGATATACATCCAGGCGTATCTGTTCGTGGGGACCATGGAGACGGTCATCGCACATGCCATGTTCTTCCTTTACTATTGGAAGAAGGCTGGCATTCCTGTCCGGGAAATGTTCTTCTTGTTCGAGGGGTACTCGGAAGGCTTTCACGGATACACCACAGATGAGCTGACGCAGTTCAACTCGACGGGCCAGTCCATCTACTTTGTGACACTGGTTATTCTGCAATGGGGCAACATCTTGGCGGTGCGAAACCGCCGCCTCAGCATCCTGCAGGCAGACCCGGTGACCAAGAAGAGGCGGAACCCATGGCTGCTCCTGAGCATGCTCATCAGTCTTGTCATTGCCGTCTTTGTCACGGAGGTGCCGGGCATCCAGACACTGTTCGGCACGGCGTCGGTCCCCATTGAGTATTGGGTCATTCCGATCCCGCTGGCACTGGCGGTGCTTTGCATGGACGAGATCCGGAAGCTGGTCGTCCGCCTTTGGCCGAACGGACCCGTGGCCAGGATAGCTTGGTGATGTGGTCATTGTTCCAAATTGAAGGATCGGAGTGCATGACGGGCCGTGGTTGAAGACAAACAACCAAACAGATAAAAATAAAAATAAATAAATACATCAATATTCACGAGAAGCAGGACAGCGTTGTGCATGCGAGTGATGGCACACCACCCTTCCCTTGCTGACCTCGGATGCATTGCCTCTTTGGGTAATGCTGCGGCGCCCGGTGCGCCGATGCGGGGCTAGATCTCGGAGATAGTGGGTCCAAAGCCGGCCCGTCTCAGGGTCACTCCGTATAGGCACACTCGGTGCAGCAAGCATCTCAAGCAGAGGTTGCAATTTACGAGGCAGTTTATACCGTTGTGCGCTCAATGGGCCCTGTTGGCTCTGCCATTGCGAAGCAACATCCGATGAGAACATGCAGCGAGCGCCGAATTACCAGACTTTGGTCAGTGCCTGGAGGTCGACGGCAGCCGTTTTACACCCTATCGGTCCTGGAAAATGTTCGATGCTTGCCGCGACCGGGAGAATCCACGCACCGGAAACAGCAGCTGCAGCCATTCTGGACCTCCTTTCTCGAACAGAACTTGGGGGAGTGCAGGTTCCGTGGCCATCGCGTGGGGGCGCACAACCCCGCTTAAGCTGAGTGAAGGAGAGGCCAGCATCTATCATAGTCGTACGAGCATCGTTTTCGAGGTTGCCGATGAGCAACAGGAGCGAGCCGACTTGGTAGCTATGAAGCAGGTTCTTGTGCTCAACGCCCGCAAGCCCCCTTGACAGCCGAGGCGAATGACACGGTATCAACTTGGCAGCCGCGATTCACCCAGTCGCCGAAGGAGATTTCGAGCCGAATCTCCAGCCCCTTGTCGCTCCGGCTCCCGAACCAGAGAAACGACGTCAGGCTGGCCCAGAAGCTTTATGGAGCCAGCGTGTACCGGTATGCCCGGTTCAAACGGGACGATGTCGCTTCGGGTGTTTATACACCGCCCAGCCCAGTCTATCCGGATCAATGGGTGTCGGGTTTTGGGAGAGTTTTGAGGAGCCGGTGTCGGTGGATGGCAAGGATCAGGGTCCGGGTTCGTATTTGAACCCGCGTGAGAGTGCCCCGCGTGATAGTACCTGCGCAGTCGATGAGGTTTCTCGAGTCCCAAGGTGCGCAAGAAGCGGGCTGGCTGGGCTGGACACATTGATGAAACGGTACAGTTCCTTCCCAGCAACAACGATCTGGACTTGACGATGGCCATCCCTGATACAAGGGTACAAGGGTTGCTTTGGACATTCCGAGGCCGGAAAAAAAAACAGAGTGGCCGCGGATCTACGGCCATCCTCACCGGCGACGGCAGCATGACTCGTGGTAAAGATGCACTGGTGATCCCACCGCAACAGGACTATTCGCCGCCTGATGAGACAGGCTGCGATATTATCCAACATCTGACGGACAGGGGCCCGGCCCTGCTCCTCCAGGAAATCCCACTTTCCCCGAGAAATGCCCTGCACGTCCCTGCCCTCTGGAAAGAGGCGACATTTGCCAGCCACAAGGCGGCCGTAGTAAACGCCCAGACGATAGCGTCAAGCTCTAGCCAGCCACAGGGGCCAAAACGGGCACAATTAACGGGCCGTTTGGGGGGTGGCGTTCGGGCAGGCCTATCACATATCACGGCTTTCATCCCGCACCACTACAGGCAGCCACATTCTGCCTTCTGGCATTCATTGGCCAGTAAGTGCTTTGCGGCGGCAAACCAGCCCGGCAACGCCGCGAGATTCCACAACGCGCAAGGTTGCGCTCTGCCACGGTAGTCGAAGGGTGTCGTGCTGTTGAAGTTGGCTGCGTGGCCGGCAAATGCGACTGCAGCTCGGCCTATGTAAATTGACGAGGTGCGGTCACGCGCCGGGCAATCCGGCGTATTGCTCGAGGCCGGCCGGAAATCAGAAGATGCCGACAGCCCAACCTGCCCGATAGGGCTAGAGCGCCGTACGACCGAAATCGGGCTGTGCCGGCATCAGACGGCGAGGGGGCTGTTCAGCCGTCAGCAGCCGTCAGCTGGTAGTGGTCGGTCAGGCGCCCTGCTGCACCCCGGCCGGGGACGAGGTATGAGATCAACAAATAGCTTGAGCGATCCCCTTCCCCTTCCTTGCCTACGTGCTAGCATCGCCATGTTCTCCAGACGCCGCAGCAGGAATATGTTGCGCCCATGGAATCCGGGGAGCGCCGGGGCACAGGGCGCCCCAGCTCCTCCAGCCTCGTCCAGCATGCCCGTGCAGCCGGGTCCGAGACGCACGAGCGAAGCCCCGTCATGCCGTGGCGTGGAGCCTTGCTCGGTTTCCCACGACTTCGCAGCGGCCCCCATCCCAGGCCCCTTCGCCATCTGGACTCACGCGGCAGACACCGGAAGCGCACGGACGAGGCGGCCGTCGTCGACCGGAACTGCCCCCCGGCGAACGGCCACCACGCCTTCCCGGGGGTCGTCCATGTCATCGCCCGGCTCCATGTCATCGCCCGGCTCCATGTCATCGCCTGGCTCCTGGTCGACTTACACCCTCCATCCCCCGCCCTGCAAACCACTCCCACCACTGCCGCAGAAATCAAGGCGCTCCGTTACAGCCTCGTCGTATTCGCGAGACTCGCTCGACCGGTCGTCCATCAGCATCAATCGCTTCTCGCAGTCCACGGCTGCAACCTCAACAACCTCGATGCTCGACACTGCGCCATCTCCCTCCTTTGCCCCCGAAAGCTCAGATGCGCCCTGGCAACGCCAAAGCGCCAAAGCGCGTGTTTCGACGGCCAGCAAAACGCCTTCCATGTTGCAACTAAGCCGTGCCAAGATTCTGGTATCCAACGACAAGCGCAATGATAACGGTGTTTACTATTTGCACATGTCGCCCACATCTGCCATTCTGGCCAGCAAGCACGGCAACAACATCATAAAGGTCTGGACAATCGACGATGGCGCCGTGCAAGCCGTCATCAAACTCTCCTCTTACACGGAAGCCCAGTCTCGATCCCGTGACTACTTGATCCGGAGCCACTCCATCCTCTCCGAGGCATCCGGCTTAATCGCTGTTGCGACCAAGTTCGGCAGGACCATCCAAGTCTGGAACTGGGTGAGGAACAAGTGCCTTCAGACCATTAATGATGCCGATCGCTGGACCGCAGGACGAAACGAGGTATACGGCGAGGGCTGCAGTCCCCTGGCCGTGTACCGAGCCGCCGCCAACTCGATAGACCTCTACACGGCGACCTCGGGAAAGAAGCCGTTCGCCAAGACGCGGTCCATTGACCTCACTCTAGCAAACCTACCATTTTTGCCCCAATACCCAGAGCTCGCCTTGTCGGGTACCGGTCCCCTGCTCGTTGTCGCGGCCGGGCCTCGTCCGCCACTGCTGGGAAACCCGCCTCCGGAGAGGGAGACGCTGCTCATTGCCTGGGACACCAACGGTGACGGTCTCACCCCGCATAGGCCTTTCAGGGTAGCTAGGCCCTGGCAGCACCAGGAGATAAAGACGGCGATACCCTGCGAGCTCACCACATACGGCAGCATCGTCGTGTCGATATGGATCCCGGCCACCTTTCACGCGGTGGCAGTCCCTCCGTCGCGCGGTGGCGTGGGTTACAACCTTATCCCCGTGCTAGTGCCATTCCGGTACGTCCTCGTCTGGGATCTTTCGGTCGATTCAACGCGGACATTTGCAATCCCGAACTGCACTTCGTGCATATCCCCAGACTGCCGCTACGTTGCGTACTGCCGCGCGAGTGGCGCGGGAAGTGGCGCCAGGGGTCGTCTGTGTGTCCTCGACGTCGTTGATGGGGAAGAAGTCTGGTGCTGGCCGGACAGAGGTGCGTTTGCCATGGACAGGTTCGGCTTCGAGCAGTTTGACGATCTGACCCAGGTCACGGAGCTGTCATTCTCGGCGGATGGGAGGTCTTTGATCGTCGGCGAAAAAAGCGGCCGCATGTGCATGTACAATTTGTGGGAATGGGGCAATTAGGCTTCAAGCCGTCTCTTGTCCCTTGGACTCGTCTTCTGTTATAGCTCCAGGGCTGCTCTATATTATTTATACGGCCCTGTTTCGGCTTTGGCGTCTGGTAGCTCTTTACATTACTAGCTAATAGTAGATACCTATACGGCGGCTTTGGAAAAGCTGTAAAATTTAGTCCTATTATCATCATAGTCGAGACTGAACGGTGATTTTTGACCGACCACGCCTGTTTGCGCGCCCCTCGTGACACGATGCCGCAGGCCGCAAGCACATTTTGCCGTGAAGGTTCGGAACCCGAAGCCAGCTGGCAGTGGTGATGCTGATTGGAACCAATTGATCACTACGAGGGAGGAACAAAACGCGTGTGCCTGGAGATCAGAGTGTCCAACTAGGCGTATTAAGCCGATAACGTGCAAGACTCGCGGCGATGCCAGTTGTATTAAAGGTCTGGATTGACGCAGGGGCCCGAGCCCAGAGGTTCATCATGCATTTCCGGGTGAACATCATCTGTCCACCATACGAGGTGCTGCATAGGATGGCATACACCGCTTCGACCAGGCTCATCGAGCTTCAACCGGGAGTGGTCAAGCTCCGCACACCCACCAGCACGGCCTTGGCAACCGGGCCCCCAATGTGGCAGTCGTATTCCTCCATTTTTGGGGCAGATGGTCGTCAAACTGGTCGCAGTCACAGTCCCTGGTCGCGATGAAGCAACCAACGATCGCTGCGGACTTATGGGACTGGGGTAGGACTACCGGATGTCGAGGCTGGTAGTCGATGATCTCATGAAAAGTCATTCGGCATCTAGATTTTTAGTTAAGCGTCGGCCCCTCTATGGGTGCGAAAGTTGCCCAGGCCGTAGCTAGGAGGGGGAATGTCCACGGCCTCCGAGGCCTGTCGTCGGGGAGCTACTTCGTAGACATTGTCTTTCTGAGCAGGACCGGGATATTGATTCACCGCACCGCAGACTATGAGGAAATCGGCCACGACAGTATGATGCCACCCTCATACGAAGGAATTACCTCGGTAAAAGCCAGTGACTTACAACTACACTGTCTCTTACAGTATTAAGGAATGAACAGAGTGTGCATCGATCCTGCGGTTGCCTATTTATGAAGGCAGAACAGAGACAGCGAGAGCTAGGAGTAACGGAAACAGTACTGCTCGTTGCTGAATCAGGTTGTGCTTCAGACATGGAAGTAATACCCAATATTGCTATATAATATAAACGACATGACCCCGATCTTCCAGACGCCCATACTCATCGCTATGATTACGGTCAAGACTCAGCGTTTAACTGCATCCTGATCATAGAACAAGTCACAAGCATGCGGGTGCTGTAAACAGTACTTGGGCACCATGGGAGCTGCGCCGATGCCGTTCGCGACCAGGTACTCTCTGAAGTTCAATATTCTCTGCGTGAGAGCAGTCGTCCTCTTCTTTCCGGTCACGGGGTCTTTGTTGCCTGACCACAGCAATTCGCCCAAGGCAGCAGCCCTAGGCCACATCTTGCCGCTGATGACGGTATCGTCGACCTGCTCCGACCACAACGGAGCAGAAGCGCCGATGACGTGTTTGGCCTGGTCGACGGTCAGGCCAGCAGTGAAGTCGTAGTCGTAGATTCGCTGCCAGGTTTTGTACGGTGCGCACCACGACCCGCCGGTACCGCCGTAGTTGAAGGATGCTGTTGCCCCCGTTGGGTCTGGGTTATCCTGCACGTCGTAGCGAGCATCGTTGGTCACGTAGCCGCCGAAGCCGCAGTCCAAGTACAGCCAATCCGAACTAGAGACGATGACGTCGTAGCCTGCGGCAGTGAGTTTCGCGACGTTGCCAACACCGTTGTTCCAGGATTGCATGATGATGTCTTTGGGGACATTGGTGCCGTGGGCATCGGCAGAGAGGACGACGTCTTCCCACATGACGAGGCGACGGTTGTCTCTACCGGTGTTTTCTTTCGAGGTGAAGATTGGGAGGGCGTGGTCAAGCCAGTATTGGTTGAGGTCAAGGTAGGTACGCGAGCTGTCTGCGGCAAACCAATCCCTGATGGACTGGCTGAAGTTGAAGCAACCAGTTTGGAGCTCGTCGCCGCCGACATGGAAAAAGTCGTCGGAGAAGCGCCCCGAGAGCTCCGAGTAGACCTTTTGCACAGCCGAATAGGTATTCGGGTTGATGACGTCCAGCTGACCTGGGTTGGGCTGCACAGCAGTGTGCAATGGCCAGTTGTCGTTGGACCACCAGCTGTTTTGGCAGGTGACGATGTCGTTGTCGATCTGCTTCCAACCCGAGGAGGAATGACCCGGCATGTCGATTTCCGGCATCACGCGAACCCCGCGGGCGCGGGCGTATGCAACGATGTCCAGAACATCCTGCGGAGAGTAGGTCTCCCTGGCGGAGTAGGCGTCCTTTGTGGCCTCGGGGTAGGCGTCGATATGAATAGGCCAAGATTGGTCATCGGTGATGTGCCAGTGCAGGACGTTCATCTTGGACAGAGCAAGGCCGTCGATCTGCTCATAAATCTTGTTGACGGATATGAAGTTTCGTCCCGAATCGACCATGACGCCTCGGTAGGGGTAATTGGGCCGGTCCTTGATGCTGACGGGCTGTTCGACGACGAGCCCCCAGTTGCCACGTGCGATGACAAGCTGCTGGAAGGTGACGAAGGCGTGGAGCGCACCCCATACCGTCGCGGCCGTGACCTGGACGGTAGAAGATGACGGCGTGATGTCAAGCGTATAGCTCTCATCAACGCCGTGCTGCAAGTCGGCGTCCCAGTCGGATACGTCGACGTGCACATTCGTCAACCACCCGCTGCCGTCAGCCTCCCGCTTCGAACGGGTGGCGTTGTGGCCGGGAAAAGGGTCAAAGACGGGAATCGGCGCCTCGATGGCTTGCGGGACCCATCTCAAGGTGATGATTGCCTTGTATGCGCGGTTCCAGGCGTCGGCGACGAGGCGCGCATTGTCTCCGGAGCCGTAGCCAGCGTTGGTGCGAAGGGCGAGGCCGCCGACGGATTTGGGGCCGGACGTGCCCCAAGTGATCTGCTGCGGCGCCGGCAAGGGGTTGACCTGGACGGCCGAGCCGATGTCGACGACGGCAGCCAGCCCCAGCAGCACGGCAGAAAGGGATTGGGGGCGCATCTTGCCTGTACAGACGTGCCGTTGGTGCGGCGACTGTGGGGAGGTCAATGGAGAAGGACGGAGCTGCGTCGTGGTGGCCGGCCGGGCGCATTTGTACGAGGCGGACGGCGGGAGGAGACGTGAGGAGACGTGAGGAGTCGTGAGGAGTCGTGAGGAGACGGGAGGACGGCAGCAGAATTATTACGTGATGGAGCCGGCCGCGCCCAATCACTGGCCGGTGATATCGCAGACGGGCACAAACGTCGTGTCGGACCTCCTACCTAACAGGGCAGAGTCCGCCACAGCAGAGGCCGGATGGACGGAGAAGTCGTGATGTTCATGCGCGCGCAGGGCGCGATGACAGCTTTGCGCTCCTGCCCCGAG
>NRSZ01000290.1:0-15288 GCA_002901185.1 Tolypocladium capitatum | reverse complement strand
GGGGGTTGAACAGAGGATAGTACTCACATTGGGCATACGGGTCGGCAGCATCGCCTGTTGATGCTTGGGGTGCTGGGTTAGCAGATGAGGTTGGGCCCGGCTGTGAATAAGGACCTCCACGGTCAAGGTCTTGGTGTCCACGGCTCCGGCCGCCGCCACCACCATCACCACCACCGCCGCCGCCGCTCTTCTGTCGCTGTAAATTTGTTAGTGGCCGGCGTGCACGGAGGGAGCGCGTGTTTTCACGTACCACTGCGTCGACCTTCTCCTCGATGGCCAGCTTGGCACGCGCAATGCTGTCGCGCGAGCCAATGAGGGCAATCTCTCTCTGGACCTCCCCGGGGCCCGACGACTGAGCCACATTGATCTTGCATCCGGTGGTGTTTTGCATCTCGCGAATCGTCTCTCCTCCCTTTCCGATAATCATACCTACAGCGTCGGAGGGAACGTAGACGGCATCGTTGATCTTGTCCGGTCCGCCTCCTCCGATATCCCTCGATGGCGCGTCGTTTCGACCACCCATAGGAGGGGGCTTCTTCGGAGCTGGACCGTCGCCTCTAGTGTCGCTGTCGACAATTTCCATGATGAAGTCCTTGGCACGGGCTGAGGCCTCGACCGTTCCTATGAGGTTCACGGGGCGCAAGCCGTTGACACTCTTGGATTCGCCAACAATGTTGATGTGACAGCCGGATCTCTCCTGGAGGTCGCGTATGGTCTCGCCTCCGCGGCCAATGATCAGTCCGACGGTACGGTCCGGCACCATAATCTGCATATGATCCTCACCCTCCCGTAGTTGCGTTGGTCCGCCTCTGTTCGCGTCTCGAGGCGGTTTTTCCTGCGTTCGGTTCAGGGCGCCCATTCCGCTGTCATCGATGATACGGTTGATGGCTGCCTTGACCTCGGCACGGCGTTGTCGAGGGCCGGAAATCCTGCACTGTCGGAAAGGCCCGCCGTCGGTGGAAGCTAAGAACTGGACGCGACAGTTGGAGTCCGCCTCAATGCGACGGAGGTTCTCGCCTTGCCGACCAATAATCAAGCCGACGAGGCTGGACTCGATCTGAATAGTCTCCGAGTTGTCGTCGCCTCCTCGCAAGGGAGACCTCTCCCGGCCATTTCCCGCGCGAGGCGAAAAGGTCCGCCCCCGCGCAGGGGGTGAGAAGGAGCGGTCGCGTCCAAAGTCGCCGCGGCCATGACCGCCGCCGCGACGGTCATCCTTTTGGAAATCGCCGCGAGGGGATCGAGACCTGGAACGTCGGTACGGCCGTTCGGCGTTTCTCGCGCCCGAACCGTACACGAGCGGTCGATCATAAGAGGTAGCTCCCTTTTCGGCCGCGAAGGCTCTCGCCTTGGAAACAATGTCGTCAAAGTTCATAGTGCCCGAGTTCACCGGACGGATGGCGCTCAAGTCGACATTTCCGCTGGCAGCTGGGGAGGGCAGGGTAGGGTTAGGGCCGCCATAACCAGGGGCGCCTGGAGGGGGGGCTTGGTACGAGCCCGGGTGCGTGGATGCAGACGGAGCTGGGTAGGCATGGCCAGGGGCACCAGGATGGGTCTGGGTAGGCGCCGACACCTGAGGACGCTGTGATGCTGGGTTTGTTCGGTCAGCATTTGACGGCCATGAATGGCAGCAGCCATCGGGTGGGTGCTTACCCAGCGCAGCAAGGATGCTCTGTATATCTGGTTGAGACTCCGCCATGGTTATGAATCTTGGTCGTGAGGCGAGAAAAGTAGTAGGGGCTTCAAGACGTAGTAGGGTGCCGGCGGTGGAGTGGTCGAGGGTCAACAAATTAAGAAGGCCAGGTAATCAATCACCAAGGGGCGCGAGGGTGAAGCAGGCGCAAATGACCGTTGCAAGCAACGACGGAGGCGAATTCGTCGGGCCGTGGATCAGGGTTCGCCCTAATCAGGCAACGTTTGCCCCTTCCGCGCAACTTCGTCAGGCCCGCTCGTGACCACGCGAAGGCGGTGGCAGACGTGCAATCGCGGCTGCGTCCTTGTCGCAGGTGGGTTTGCCTGCACGGGCGGGAGCCTCCCGGCAGGAGAAGGATATCGTCCTTGGAGAAGCGCGGCGGCACTGGAACGGGACAGAACAAAGGCTCGGAGTTGCCTGTGGCAATGGCTGGCGCTGAATCGATCGTTTGACTGCTGGAGGGGGCAGAAGACCGGGGTTGCTGAAGGGTGGAAACATTTTTCTTGGGCCAAGGGCGGCCGGAACAACCACGTGCCGAAACAAGCCGCTGTGCGCCATTAGGTATACCGTGGAAACCCCTCCCCTCCCCGGCCCATTGATGATCAGAGGGCCAATTGCTGAAACACGGCAAGCCCTCTGATACGTAGCTGGCATCACTGTCTGCGGCACGCTTGGACGATCAAGTGACTCGAGTTCACTTGCGTGTCGCGTCTCGACCCCGTGGATGCACACAAAGTTGAGGCTTACGAGCATCGCCCGTGGCGCAGCTAGATCTCGTATCACCGCGGTGGAGCCGGATGATTCGGACGACCAACTTCATCATCGGTGCGAGTTGGTGGCATCATTGCCAGGAGAAGCTTTCGAGTCACAGCAATAGTGCCTCGTGCGCACATTGGTTAATCGACATGGCACCCCGTACTGCGTTCCGAGGAATGCCCACAAAACGCCGGATTCGACCCTCGGCTTCTCGGGCCAAGCTCACGCACCTCTAGTCTCAGCGACGGGTGAGTGGCTGTCTTTTTCTACGCCGCGTCCTGCTAGCGATGGACCGATGGGTGTTCCGTGTGCCGGCAACCGAATCACCGGACGGTGCAGGAGACACCCATTACACCCACTACGTGGCCCTGACCAGTGGACTGAACGTTATCACGCTTAATAAGAGCGGTCGAGCATCCGCGTCATTCAGCCGTCCCATCCGTCCCCCATCGTCGCCCAAGCAGTCACCGAGGACTACCATGATAGCCTGCGTCACCCGCCAGACGTCGCCGCCCGCCAAAAGCGACATCCCTGGCAGAGACCCAGGCATCGGATTCATCAACTAAATCTGGGGTGCGGCTTGTTCTGCCGGCTACGCCAATGTGTTCTCGAATTCTCATCGAATACCGGTGCAAGCACCAAGTCTCGAGGGGAAACACACGATGCTTCCGCGAGGACTGTCCCGGGAGGAAAGAGGATATATCTTACGACTCCGATGACTGCCCGCAATGCGAGGCCACCAAGGGCATCCGCTCGGCGAGATGGTGCCCCGTTGGCTGCTGCAACTGCTGCGTGGTCATGTGAAGGTGCAGCCGCCGTGGCAACTCCAGCGAGCATGGCCAGACATGCCCAGCTGCGCAAAACCCCGCTGGCTATTCGATTTTACCGAGGTGAGAAGCGCAACCCGGGCGACTGGAAACATGACTGACGGGCGACTCCTAGACCACCGCCTCCTCCGAGCGAGCCTTGGTAAACGAGACCCGCATCAGATGGAGCTTTGTTGGGGCCATTCCCGCGTCGGCGAAGCACAATCGAATGGGATGTCGCCAAGTCGACAGCTGGGGTTCGGGGATGGGGAAACTGCTTTTGGGGATGCTCGAAAGTGAGCAAGTCGGAGCGACAATGATATGGACCCTTATTCCATGGTACCTAATACCGGGGTCGAAATTGCCATAGGTATGCTCCAATATCCAACGCCGAGCGAAAGAAGCTCGAGGGTTCATGTCTATGTCGGCGTCTAATGTGATGGTCACACAACTCAAAGCAACTTGGCCTTGCTCCGTTGTTCCCGATGTCATGGCTGCATCCGTGCCATCAACCGACGAAGCCTTGCAAGCATCGCATAGCAGCAAGGAAGCCAGCACACCAAATGGACACCCTCGTCAATAAGTCTCGCCATGAGCGAGTAACAGAAACTTGAGGCATTCTCTGCGCCAGGTCCATGCACATCTCCGCACTGGCCCAGCGTTTCACCTGACGTCCTCACACACATTATAGCCTCACCGCACTGGCCCAACGCTTCACAAGACGTTCTCACACACATCACATCCCAGTGCAGCGTGGTTCCGTGCCCCGGGCCAGGCCACGTTCTGCCGCAGCGCGTCATAGCAGTGGGCGGAGCAAGGAGCCATCTTCTCCGCCATGCGTTCAGATCACGGCCGCGTCGCGGCCCTCTGCCTCACATCCGAGGCACCTACGGCGTCTGTCAGAGGGAAGCTTGTGGTTGGTACTTGCTGAATTGAATAGTGGGCAAGCGGAGGGCCGTTGTGAAGCAACGACATGCGACCCGGACACACTCGCGCACACGCACACGCCGACCCGAACAACCGCCTGCGTCCTGCATCCTTGGCGGACGACAGCACCGGGAAATGCTCTCCCAACCATGGTGTGGTGTCGAGTTCAGAAGCAGCCTGTCTCGCGAGCTGGGATCCCGGAACCTACCTCGCCGAGCGCCGTTTTCGCCAGCGTTGCGAGGCTGAAATCACGTAGCCGTTCCTCGGCGCACAGCCGTTGGTTGGACATGCCCAAGGCAGTTTTTCTGCCTGTTGTCGAGGACGGCAAAGTGACATGTGTCGGCATGGGCTGGTTTCCTCGGCAGATAGATACAAAGTGCATGACGGCGCCAAGAATAGCAATAGCGCGTTCCCACTCGGCATGCTACATTGGACGGCAGTCCATGCGTGTGCAGCGGCTGACTCGGCCGAGGATGTCACGGAGAGGCGAGGCAGCTCCGGGAGGGATGAAGCCAAAGGGTCGAAGAGGCCGAAGAGGTTGTGGCTCCGATGGTGATGGGGGGATGAGGCGGGGACCGGAGCGATAACAACGGAGCGATAATACGAAGTACGGGGACGAAGTAACAGAGCGGCCAATGCAGGGGCCCCCGCGCCGTTGAATGCCTACCTCACGATGGGGATCCGCCGTGTGGCTGGCTGGCCACGTTCGGCAGCCCTGCCCGGCGACGCATGTGCCGCGCATGTCGTCGGCCCGCCTCGGCCCAGACTGCGCCGGGGCGCATTTTCATGTTCGACTTCAGCCACGGAACGATTGCAGCCCGACACGGCTTCTCGAAACGCGGGAGGAGACGGCAGGATCTCACACATGGGCGGCGTGTCTCAGCGCTCGGGCTGGATGCGAGATCAGCGCCCGGCTGGATGCGAGACCAGCGCCCGGCTGGATGCGAGACCAGCAATGCAGCGACTGGAATGCGGGAGGGAGCCGAGGGGGTGGCTGCCGGGACGCCTGGTATGCGCCGTACCATCATCAGGTACCATGGCGGCGATGTGCTTCTATGGCGGCGGCGGCGCCGAAGCAGCCAGCCACAGCGAGCGCGCCAGAGCGGGCGGCGACGGCCACTGGCCACCGCGACTGCGCTGGCCACTCGCTGCCTGCCGCTGCCACCGCGCTGGCCGCTCGCTGCCCGCCGCTGCCACCGCCCACCGCCCACCGCCCGCTGCCCGCGCCCTCGTAGCCCGTCCAATCCCACGCGCACCGCCCGTTGGTGCTACTGCACCGCTGACGGCAGCATCTCGCAGCGCCGCGGAGAATTTAACTAGTGCGAGCAGCCGCCAGCCCTCTTCCGCCTCTAGTTCTGCACACGCGCGCTTGCTTCTGCCCAGTTCTAGACCGTTGTCTCTTCCCCCGCCTGCGCGGCGCGCGCTGATTAGTTGGCCGGCCGTCTCGTGTGGCAACGCTAATGTGGTCTCGCCCATGTGGTGTGGCCTCGCTGCCTGTCGCCGACGACGAGTATCCGACTGCTTGCAGGGACGCGTGCCTGGCCTGCCTCGTCGGCGGCCGACTGACGGGGGGAGACAAGAGACAACGTCCATGGGGAGCCGGCCTGCCTCGAAACGGCCCTCCGCGAGCCCCCAAGCCCCCGAGCCATGGCCCACATCGCGACCGCCATCGCGCGCTTCTTCGCCGCCGCCTGAAACAGACGACGGATATAGCTGCCTGCACTCCGTCGTCGTGCTGCCGTAGCGACGTAGGCGCACGCGCACGCGCTGGCGGCGTGTAGGTCCCCCCCCTCCGCGGACCTTGTTTCGCCTTGCCGCTCTCCTCTCCTCTCCCTTGATCCACTCCCTCCCTGTTGTCCTCCGACACGGGCTCTTCCAGCTGCCGGCGTTCGTCGAGGTGACCTGCCGTGCCGGACAGCGAGACGTACGACCGACTGCGTCCTCGACTCCTCTCTGCGAATATCTTGCTCGGGCCGCCACTCTGTGTGACGTGAGCTGTCGGCAGCAGACGCCCACGGCGACTGGATCCTCGGCACCTCGAGGGGACTGCGACGGACTACGTACGGGCCATCAGCTGCCATCGTCATCGCCATCACCGATCCATCTCTTTTCACGACCGACGACGACGAGCCACCGCGAGGGAGACATGATAGCGCCGCGTCGGCAATAGCCTCGCCATCGTCAACCACCACCATCGACCACCGCCATCAACCACCAACCTCACCACCATCACCATGTGCCGCCTCCTCGTCTTCTCCGGCTCCTGCACCCGCTGCGGCGACTCCTTCACCTGGGACGACCTCTCCCAGCAGCTCTCCTGCCTCGAAGCCAAGAACAACGGCGTCTTTGGCGACTGCGACAACGGCGTCTTCGCCGAGCATCACGCCTTTGACCAGGAGTGCGACCGCTGCGCCGAGGAGGACGAGGGCGTCGGCGACGTCGGCGACGACGAGATTGCCGCCGCCGAGGCTGCTGCCACGCCGTCGGGCAGCAGGGGCACTGCGGAGGAGGAGACGAGTAGTTGGCGCAAGAAGCAAAGGACGTGAGCGGGAGACGTCAAGGACTTGTGCGTCCGTGCATGGGATGCACCAGTCGAAACTTCGGGGCTGCTTTGTCTTTTAATTAATACTGCATGGCCGCGGCGCTTGGACCGGATGGACGGCTTTCCTCGGACGGCGTTGAGATGGCGAGAATGGCACTTGACCACTCGCGCCGACGGCCGAGAGACGACGGAGAAACCTGGCCGATTCCGCGAGACGAAAGCGCGGCGTTCAGAGAGATTCCATATACACTCTGCTGCGCGCGCCTTGTTTATCGGTACCGGCATAACTCCCTTTATACAATGACCGCAGACGAACCTCCCTCCCCCGATGCGGAGGCGATACACTCACCCCCTTCTCGACCCGACTCGATCCAAGCCTCGCTTTAATCGCCGCAGGAGACCATCTGCACCAGCACCCGCCGGCGCTTGTCGCCGCTGTCCGGTCTCTTCCTGTCATCTTCAGACAGCGAGCACAGCACCGACGGCGCGGGTGTCGTGTCCCTGCGCGCCATTCCACGGCAGCCACGCACGAGGGCGGGCGCCGGAATGTACTTGGCCATGTGCTCCCATCCGCGAGAGCACCTGGATCAGGTCCGCGTCCACCGAGGACTGCGGCCGGTGGCCCGGGTCGAGGTAAGTCGAGGGGCGCGGCGTCGTCCTCGCTGGCGGGCGTGGGCGGTCGGACGCCATGAAGACGGCTTCGCGTCCCGTGGTATCATGGAGTTGTGGTTGTTAGGTTGGAGCGGCGCCTGGCGCATTATCCCGATGCCCCGCGGGAGGAGGGTTGAGGACGAGGGAATGACACTGTAACGATGCGACGACTATAGCGCTTTAGACTCGCGGTGTGACGAAACCACCCGATTTAACGGCATAAAGAGACCAAACTGTGCAAAGAGACACGCAAGGGATGACGGCGGCGAGCATGTGCTACACGGTGACGCGTTTGAGGCATGCATGGATGGATGGGGCGGAGACGGAGTCTAGTTGCAACTGTCGTGCCGGAGGTGCGTCTGCATCCGGGGGCCCCGTTCCGTCCCCGGCGCCGGGGGAGGCAGGGATCAGTGCTGGCTGGCGGGGACTCGGGTATTTCATGTTGAAGCTGGACCAACATAGCTGCTCGCCATGATGCAGCATCTTTCCGAGTGACTGCGGAGTAGTCACCGAGGTGAACAGGTATGTGCGGACCTCGTCGATACTCGGCAATCCACCACACGGGATCATTAGCGCTCGCTCACCAGCCATGTACTGAATGCACGAGTGGTAGTTGGAAGATCCTCGATATAACTCGGTAGTCGGCGTGCGAAGCAGAGACTGTGCACGACGCCAGGTTGACAGCAAACCCGGCCGGCGGCGAGGCTCATTACACGGACCACAAACCAAACCAGCCGCACGTGCAACTCGGCCGGCCGCATCTGAACAAACACGCAGGCAGGGGCCCGCCCGCCTGGCGACGACTTCGCAACGACAGGGCTAGCATGCTTCGCGGCGGCCGATAAGCGAGGTTTTGTTTGCCCCGACTGCCGACGCTCGAAGCGAGCGAGGTCTTGCCGTTTCTCGGCCAAATGGGATGTGAGCGTGCGACGCCAGAGGGTGCTGGTTGCTGGTCGTTGAGATGGGCTCGTCGGGTTGTTGTACAGCCAAACTGTCCGACTGTGCACGGTGCCTGTGTGTGAGAGGATGGAACTATTTGTCGAGGATGTTGGTGATGGGTGAGACGGCGTACATGGGTCGATGCCGAGGGGAGGTGAGGTCGGACAAGAGTTTGTTCCATTGTCCTGGCAGAGCAGCTCCTTCAGGAGCACGTGTGACTCGCCGCTGTATATCTGGAGCTGAATGTCTTGACGTACCTTGCTTGGCCCAGGTTGAAGAGACCCCGGGACGGCAAGTTCGCGTCACAGCCAAGGCATGGAGCTTGCTCGCTCGCGTTGCCTCTCGCTTGTTACCCATGCGGTTGGCTGATACTCCGGGCACCTCATCCGACACCCCCCCGTTCACCACCCTGCCGGCATCGACGCAGCGACGACGGGGGATTCATGAACTGACATGTTCCGCGTCCCTGCGTCTCCCGCCATCACAGCCACGGCAGCGGGCAAACAAGGGAACCTCCGAAGCAGGCTGTCATACAGGCAGAGCTACCCCCTTGGGCGCTCAGCCAAAAGCCGACTCTTCAGTTGCCAACATAACCGGCCTATTTCTCCCCTGTTACCTCCGCCTTCTTCCTCTCTCTCTTCTGTCTCCAACTAAGCGCTCGTTCCCTGCACCCGGAAGAAGAAACCCCTGACTGTTGGCCGACATCCCTCTCGTTGATAATATCAATCCTTGCCCTCTGCCCTTGACCCGAATTCGTCATGAAGGCCATGTACTCGTTCCTGTGCCTCCTCGGGGGCGTCTTTGCTCTTGCTGCGGCAGTCGGAGAGGGCAAGACTAATGGCTACGACCTCTCCAAGACCATGAACGGCGTCACTTTTCAGCGCGCCAAAGCCGTGCGAGAGCCGACTCCAGACCGTCCAGCGTTGCGCTTTTCTCGTCTCCATAACATCAAAGGTAAGGCCGGTGCGTACAGTGCCACGTCGGCTCTAGGTCGAGTGCTTCGCACCCCTCCCTCCCATCACGAGCACACCTACCAGAACGTCACCAGGGCCGGGGAGTTCTCGACCCAATATGCCATCCAGTGCGGATGGGACGGCGTCCCCGTCTGGCTGCTTTTCGACACGGGCAGCTCTGATACCTGGGCTGTCCAGACTGGCTTCGAGTGCGACGACGGATGGGGTGACGAGCACGACGAAGGCGCGTGCGGATTCGGGAAGCCTCTCATCGACGGCTTTGGCGATGACACCATCCAAGACCTTCACTTCTCACTCAAGTACGGGTCTGGTGAGAAGATCACCGGCCCAATGGGCTACAGCGACATTGCTTGCGGCGGTGTGTTTGTTTCTCATCAGCAGGTTGGCCTTGCCAACTACACGTATTGGCACGGAAACAACTTCACCGTGGGCATGCTCGGCCTGGCATACCCGTCCATCACCAGCGCCTTTTACGGCGAGATCGGCAGCGAGGCTCCGTGGAATGCCATCTCGTACACGCCGTTCTTGACCAGTGCCATCATGCAGGGTGCCATCGACCCGGTCTTCAGCGTGGCTATCCTCAAGAACTCTTCCGAGGGCATGCTGGCCTGGGGTGGACTGCCACCCATGGACTGGCAGCGCGGCGAATTCGCCGCGACAGATCTCATCATAGTAAGTCCAAGAAAGGCCCAGAGAAAGAGGGAAGTGCATCCCCGGCTGACGACTTGACGAGGCAAACCTCATTGGACAGGCGGAGACTTCCTGGAGGTACTCGTTCTATACCATCATCCCCGATGGCATCAAGTGGGGACAGACGACGGACACCACCAAGTTCCCGTACATCGTCGACACCGGCACGACGATGAACTATCTCCCCCCTCGTAAGTGCCCTCTGTTGCTTGGCGTCTCGGAGACCTGCGGACTGACGCCGCATGCAGCCCTGGCAGAGGCCATCGCCATGGCGTTCCAGCCGCGGGCCGTCTACCTGTACCAATGGGGATCGTACTTTGCGCCGTGCGATGCCGTCCCCCCGAGGTTCGCCGTCATCATCTCCGGGGTTGAGTTTTGGATCAACCCGGCAGACTTGATGTACCAGGACCTGAAGGATCCCCTGACGGGGTACTGCGCGGTGGCTATTGCCAGCGGAGGGTCCGGGCCGTACATCCTGGGGGACGTGTTCCTGCAGAACGTCGTTGCCGTCTTTGACGTTGGCGCGGCGCAGATGCGTTTCTACTCGAGATAGTAGGGCTGGGCATTCCAGAGACGGTGGGGAGGCCAGATGGACGTTCTGGAAGTCGGGTGGGCCCCAGGCGACCGGGTATGATGGGTGTTGGAGCAGATTTGGTGAGCGTCGGACTCCACGGCGAGGCAGATAGTTAGGTTGCAACGCCGAGTTTTTGAATGGAGAAACGAGACGATGCGTCGCCGAGGCGGATGGGAATCCGCAACAGGTCGATGTTTCGCAGCTTACGAAGTATCGGGGCGTGGCCCTACCTATGTACGAAGTACGGAGTACTACGTAAGCGGTCTTGTGGTGCCCGATTAAGCATCACGCCGGCTGTGCACCCAATTAACCAGCACGCCGATTCCACACCGCGCCTTTTCCAATATCACTCAGGGCATTATCACGACTGCTGTCCCACGCCGCGAACGCCCTGTCCAGCTGCCCACTCGCCATCCGAGACGGCAGCACCTCGTCCGAGACGTCGCCAGCACGTTGCCCCATCACCCTCGCGCAGCCTGCAGCTGGCTGCTGGTGCCATCCGGCCACGATGAGGGGCGTCGCAGCAGGACCGCCGACCCGCAAGGAGTCGCCGTCGGGCAGGGCGCGGGCGAACACGTGGAACTTCAGCAAGGTGAGTTGACGGCTGCATTTCCGAGTTGCCTCGCATCGCTCTTCCTTTCTCGTCTTCTCGTCTGGCCGTTTTCTCTCTCGGATCCGCTGCCGGTGGCATGTCCAGTGGCCTGACCACCCGGGCGGTGAGCGATGCGAGCTGCAACGGGCAATCACGGAGCTGCAAGCGGCGAGTCGTGACTCTGGGGGCTCTTGAAAGACAGGACAAGGTCATGTGCTGTTCGAGTTGGGCCATCATTGGTCCCGTCGCAGGGAACGGCACAGCGGCCCCAAGGGCATCCGGTATCCCTGACGCGGTCACGGTCACGGCGACAAGCCGTCGGACAGACCCGGAGACCCGGGGGCCCGGGGAGGTTGCCGTCCAAGTGGGTGGCTTCCTCTGTTGTTGGTTCCTGCAGCTTGGGTGCATCGGGCCATCTCGCTGCGGTTGGTCGAGGACACGTCAACCCGAGGTCCCAAGACCGTCAGCACAGGGCGATGCATGCTGCGACTCGCCGAGGTTGCGTACGACACGGCCAGATTACCCGGCCGCCAAGTCGGAACGCAATGGGCAAAGCCGGGACGAGTCGGGATGGAGTTTCCACGTGGCTCGAGGCTTGCTCCACCCATCCGCCTCGGCGCGGCGCAGCGGGCGACGGTGGCCGGGGAGAGCTGGAGCTGCAGCTCAGAGACTGGTGAATGAGCAGAGCGCGGACGTGAGGCCGATGTTGTCCGAGTGCGCGGCCCCGGCGATTGATTCGCCGTTGCCCTTGATCATGCCAAGTTGCATGCAAGCAAGCTGCCTCGCAGGCAGTCGCCGTCAGCCACTGCTGGATCACGACGTGCCGGAAGCCCGAAGCCATTGAGCCGCGATGGGGCAATCGGAACCCTTCCGCTCCCGTTGTTGCCCCAGCCCTGCTCTCCAGCAGCTCTCCCGCACTCCTCCCGCCGTCCTCTGCCTTGTTCTCGGCGGGCCATGGCGGCCAGTGTTGGTTCCGTTGCGCCTCCCCGCCGTCGGGCACTCGAGGCGGCCCCGGCTGCTGGCGGCAGCCGCCTGGGACCGCAACCCTGCAGCCGTCTCCCGCACTGCACCTTACAGCGGTCTCCAGCACTACCTGCCCGCCGCGGGCGCCCAGACGGCCCTGCCTGCCTGCCTAGGTCCCTGGCGGGCCCCGCTGTTTTGGCGCTCCGGCACCCGCTGAAAATCGAGCTGCCTCACGCGATCACTCAAGGGGTTCGAACACCTCTTCACTCTAAACTCGGCCGCCTCAACTCGGTCCTCGCTGCAATTTGACTTCTCAACTCTGTTCACGTCACTTCACCCTTCAACCTCCATCCGTCCGCTGCACCTGGTCGTTCTTGATGCGTCCACCACGCCGGCTGCCGCGGCCTCTGCTTCGCAAACGCTTCCCCTGCGCCACCGCACTCTCCAGCCCCCGACTCATAAGTCACGATGCCGTCCGAGGCTAACAATGGCGTGGGCGTCCAGGTCGAGGACACCAAAATATGTGTCGTCATGGTCGGCCTGCCGGCGCGAGGCAAGAGCTACATTGCACAGATAGGTGCGTGAGGCCGCCGCATGCCCGCCCCTTGCTTGCGCATTCGAGCCAACGCAGCTGACGGTTCATCTTTTTGTTTGTTTGCAGCGCAGCGCTATCTGCAATGGCTCTCCATCCCGGCACAGACGTTCAACGTCGGCAACTATCGGCGTAACGATGCGCCGCAGCCCACCGCCGACTTCTTCGACACTAACAACGCCGAGGGCGAGCGGAAGCGCCGTGCCGCCGCCGTCGCCGCCGTCGCCGACATGATGGCCTGGTTCCGGTCCGGCGGCGTTGTCGGCATCCTCGACGCCACGAACTCGACGAAAGAGCGCCGCAAATGGGTCGCCGACACGTGCACTGCCGAAGGCGTCGAGGTGCTCTTCGTCGAGAGCAAGTGCGACGATGACGACATCATCATGGCCAACATCCGCGACGTCAAGGCAACGAGCCCCGACTACCGCGGCCAGGACCCGGAGGAGGCGGCCCAGGACTTTCGCAAGCGCATCGTCAACTACGAGAAGATTTACAAGACGATTGATGCCGATGGTGACGAGGACGCGTACACCTACCTCAAGATCATGGACGTGGGCAAGCAGGTCATCATCAACCACATCCAGGACTACCTCCAGAGCCGCATCGTCTACTACCTCATGAACCTCCACATCCGCCCCCGCTCCGTTTGGTTATCAAGGGTGAGCTGCGCATCGCATTTTCACCATCCCAAACTTGGCTGGTTGCTGACATGCCGTGATGCGCAGCACGGCGAGTCCCAGTACAACTTGCACGGTCGAATCGGCGGAGACACGCTCCTGTCGCAGCGAGGTGAACTCTACGCCAGAAAGCTCCCCGAGCTGGTGCGGGAGTCTGTAGGAGTGAGTCTGCCTTTGGAACCCCCATGGTCGATCATGGCCAGGTTGCTAAGCTTGTCTCGGCAGGATGATCGCCCCCTGACCGTGTGGACATCGACGCTCAAGAGAACAATCGCGACCGCACGTTTCCTGCCCCAGCACTACAACCAGCTGCAGTGGAAAGCCCTGGACGAGCTCGACTCGGGTGTCTGCGATGGGCTGACCTATCAGGAGATCAAGGACCGTTACCCGGATGACTTTGCCGCCCGTGACGAGGACAAGTACAACTACCGGTACCGCGGCGGCGAGTCGTACCGCGACGTGGTGATTCGGTTGGAGCCCATCATCATGGAGCTGGAGCGCAGCGAGGATATTCTTATCGTCACCCACCAAGCCGTGTTGCGCTGCATCTACGCGTACTTCATGAAGAAGGACCAGACCAAGAGCCCCTGGATGAACGTGCCGCTGCACACACTGATCAAGCTGACGCCGAGGGCCTATGGGACGGAAGAGGTGCGGTACGAGGCAAACATCCCCGCCGTCAGCACCTGGCGCGGCAAGGGCAGCACGGCCAAGCACGAGAACCCCACTCCCGAGAGCCTCTGAGCGCCTGCTGGCGTAAGCGGAAACGCATTTTGATTGAGGAACGACATTAGCCCCACCACACGATGGATGACGGGAATACTACACGGTGAACTTGGGGGAAAAGGGGAATCGTGCGAGATACGAGGAGCACGGGATGCGCATGAACCGGATTGGACGGCCGCCAAAACGATATAAGCCCGAGCGCGACGACGACTGTCTGGCGAGATATGCATGGATAGACGGCATGTTAGTGGATGGGCCTGACATGAATCCGTAACCGTTACTGTTGCTTTGCTTTCTCTACCCCGGTCCTTTCTCCTAGGTATTGGACTGGAGGGAAATGCATGACATGCTGGCAAAGGCGGCGGCATCGCAGGGGTGTTTAGTGAAACATGCAACTCTGGCCACTGAACGGGATGAAGCGAGGTGACGTTGTCTTAGATCCCAGAGCACCGGCGTGCCTCGGATGCATGTTCGGGGCAATGTGGAGAGCTGGGGCCGGGATCGGACGCTGGTGGGGTCGCACGTCGGACCGGAGCGGGACCTGCCAGGATGGTTGCAGGCCATGATTCACCCGGGTGTAGCGACGACGAGAAGCGGCTGGCCGCACGTCTTGCACGTCCCTCTAGCTCTGAATCACCGACATGCACGGCGCAGCTGGCGATGAAGTTGCCAAGCCGGTCCGCGTGACTGCCACATCCTCACGGCTGGCTCCCGTTTGCCCACCCCCTCCACTTCCTCCTCGTCGCTCCTGAACATCCAGCTGGAACACGCAGGCAGTTTCCTCCGCAACCGAACAACCCGTGCCATTGCCTTCGTTCCCGCACACCGAAGAGAGAAGCCAGGACCGCCCGGGACACCATGTCGTTTTACTTCCAGCCGCCCATCTTCGCGGTCCGGCCGGGGGGGCCCGTGGCCGGCGGGTGGGTGTGTGCCGGGCAGATGGCGTACGTCTCGCACCCGATGCCCGTCGTTTACGGCCCGGCGGTGGCGGTGGCGGTCGTGCACGCGGTGAGCCATGTCCCGGTTCCCCAGACGGCGCGCCTCCCGGCTCCGTCGCGGGCGGCGGCAGCAACGGCGGCGGCGCCACGCCTCACGATCCGCATCGTCTTCCACGGCCACTCGCCGCCGTCGGCCGGGGCCCTCTGGTGCCGCGTCGCCGACTCCTCGTACGCCCGCGCGCCGACGGCCG
>NRSZ01001083.1:552-19666 GCA_002901185.1 Tolypocladium capitatum | reverse complement strand
AGGACGAGGACGAGGACGAGGACGAGGACGAGCGATGGCTTGCCGATTCAGACGGCGGTTGTGCGGTTACTGATCGGGGTCGGAGATGGAAGCCGGGCGCGAAGACGAGGCTGCTCTGGCGAGGGAGAACGAGATGGGCCGTGATTCCCGGAGGGATTTTGCTAATAGTGCCCGTGCCTACGAAGTACCGGGCCTTTTACTCGCATGAAGTGCTGTGGCGCAAACGGGGCCGCCTTATCAGCGGACTCGGGCCTTATCAGCGGACTCGGGCCATATCAGAGGACTCGTGGTGCGTGTGGACGAGCCCGGGGACGAGCCCGGGGACGGTGCACGAGACGAGGACCTTCAAATCGACGAGACTCGTCTTTTGTTGATGCGAGAACAAACAAGCGCAAGCCGGACAGACGGCCGGACAGGCAGGCGGACAGGCAGGCGGACAGGCAGGCGGACAAGCAGCGTCTCAATCGTCGCCCAGCACACAGCGCGGCCGCCGAAATCCGCAGCGTTGGGTGGGTCTGTCCGCTATGCATGCATGTCCGCCAGCCGTGGCTTGTCCGCGCCAAAAACTCAACGGCGGCCCAACGCGCCGATTGTTGAGAGCGCGCCGATTCTGTGCCTGGACGTGGCTGGACCGGGGCGCCGAGCCGATGCCGCAGCTGCGTGTTGGCCGCTTCCCTCCAACATCACCACGGCCCTGCACGGCGTCGCCTCACCACACACGACGGCTCACTGCACACGACGGCTCCTCCGTACCTGGAGCTATCAAGACACGGCATACACGGCAACCCCTCAATCCGGCGTCCCTTTGACTTGGCACCGACGAGCCGGCAAGCACGGCATCCTCGCAAAGGCAGCTTGCAGCGACCGAGGAGTCGGTGCCGAGACCCACACATGGTCGCCCCGACAACCTCGGCATCTGGGGCCTTGCTGGATAGATGCTCGTTGAACCCCCACGATGGAACAATAAAAGTTTCACATTGATCGAACGTGGGGATAGTTGGATGCGGCGCTTGCAGCGGGATTCTTGTGCGTTTATTCCGAACACCAGGGCTCTCTACCGAGCACCGAGTACTCCGCACTCGCATCGGGCTGGGAAATCGGGTTCCGGAGTCCCTTGGCTTTGGTCCTTCCGGCAATAAAGCAACTGCGAGGCATCGCTCGGCAGAAGACAGAAAAGTCGCAGGTATCTAAAAGTACCGAATCCACGTAGACCATACCTGGGTTACAGAGTCTACTACTTCGTACGTCGAGAACCCGAAGAGGACGGGGGTCTCATTGCCCACCGCATGCTGGTTACATGGATTCGGTTGCTGCGTGCTTCTCCCCGGAGCTTAACCTCGGCCAACCGCTAGCTGGTTCCTGTCCTTGACCGTCGTCTTTTTTGGAAAAATTGAGATGTTGAAAGGTGTTGAAAGGTGCCGTCTATATCTGAAGTCCTACGCCGTGCTGAGGGGATTCGTTGCCATGTCCCTTGCTGCGGCAAATGCTGCGGGCTCGGCAAATGCTCTGATTGTACCTCGTACGCTCAGGATCCCTCGAGCCACGCGGCTGTCCATCCGAGAGCTCTTAAAATACTCTTCGCAGCACGCGAGGGAGCACTGCAATAACCTGCGGCGTTGTTCGACGAGAACTTCATCCTCCGGCTTCGGCCTCCATCGCCGCTAGCCTCCTTACCCACGGGCAGCCGCAGCGGCCCAAGTCGCCGCCATCGTCGGCGCATAAACATGCAGTCTGCAAAAGGCAAAAACCAAATCTCGTTACCTCTAAAGGGAAGAAACAGTCCCAAGCATATATTGTACATGTCAAGCGCCGGTAGGTTATGGTATCTGCTCAGTCGCCCACAGACCGTCTATTCCCGAGTCGTCTCTCCCAGTGTACAAACACCTTGCTGTACGTACGGGTACCCATACCATCAAATATGCATTCTGGCTTCCGCTTCCCTCGGATGCCTTTGCTTTTTCTTCGCATCGCCCCAGTCTATCCTTCTCGTGTCGTCCATCCCCTTACTGCTTGTTGCAAAGCTCAATCCACTTCTCGGTGGAGAAGGACTTGGGGCGCTCAATTGGCGCACCGAAGGCGCGGTCCAGGATCAGCTGCGGGAGCACACCGATGGCGCGGGACACGCCGAACAGGACAGTGTAGTAGCTGGCCTCGTTCAGGCCGTAGTGCTGCAGGAGGACGCCGGAGTGGGCGTCGACGTTGGGGTAGGGGTTCTTGGTCTTGCCGTGCTCAGTCAGGACACCGGGGGCAATCTTGTACACCTGGCTGACGAGCTTAAACATGGGGTCCTCGGGCATCTTCTCTGTGCGGTTGTCAGCGACGAAACCCTCTAATCACTCGGCTGGGCGTTTACGTACCAAGGGCGAACTGGCGCTGGGCCATGTACCGGGGGTCGGTCTTTCGGAGGACGGCGTGGCCGTAGCCAGGGACGACGCGGCCGGCGTTGAGGGTTGACCACAGGTAGTCGGTGATGGCCTTGTCGCTAAGGTCGTCGCCGACGGCCTTCTTCATCTCGCTGAGCCAGTTGAGCACCTCCTGGTTGGCCAGGCCGTGCAGGGGGCCGGCAAGACCGTTGAGGCCGGCGGCCAGAGACAGGAAGGGGGAACTGAGGGCGCTGCCGACCAGGTGGGTGGTGTGGGCGCTGACGTTGCCACCCTCGTGGTCGGTGTGGATGGTCAGGTACAGACGCATCAGCTCAACAAAGTCGTGGTTGTCGCCGAAGCCGAGCTGGTTGGCAAAGTTGAACGAGTAGTCCTTGTCCTTCTGGATGGGAGCGACCTTGCCGCCCTTGAAGACGTTCTGGTAGATACGCGAGGCAATGTTGGGCAGCTTGGCGATCAGGTCCATCGAGTCCTCAAAGGTGTAGCCCCAGTAGTCCTTCTTGTTCATGCCCTTGGCGTAAGCCTTGGCAAAGGACGACGTGTGCTCGAGGGCGTTGACGGCCAGGGAGAACTGGGCCATGGGGTGGAGGTCGGTCGGGCAGTGGTCGATGAGCTCCTCGACGAACTTGGGGATGTCGGAGCGGGCAGCCCACTCGGCCGACAGGTCGCGGACCTGCTGCTCGGTGGGAACCTCGCCGGTGAGGAGGAGCCAGAAGAGGCCTGCGCGTAGCAATTGCGTTAGCGCCTGCCGCCACGGGGCGAGTATTGGAATCATGAACTGAGCTCACCTTCGGGCAGAGGCTCCTTGCCGCCGGGGGCCTTGGGCAGAAGCTCCTGGCACTCGGGGATGGTCTTGCCACGGAATCGGATGCCCTCCTCGGAGTCGAGGACGGAACCCTCCCAGACAAGGCACTTGATGCCACGGGCACCGCCGTAGACCTGGTCGAGAGTCACCTTGTCGATGACCTTGGAGCCGTGCTCTCTGCCACAGGGGTCAGCATGTGTAAGCAAGCATGGGGAGCTCCGGCTCGCGTCGCAGGCGCGTCGTAGGGGCAACGTACTTCCGGAGAGCCTTGATCTGCTCAATCTTCTCGGGCAGGATCTCGGCGAAGCGCTCCTTGAGGGTCTGGGGGCAATCGCGTCAGCACATGGTGGACCACATGGCGAGGTCGCCCGTGCTCGCGCGCGCGCTCACCTGGGTCTTCGCGGAGTAGCATCGCACGGCGTTGAAAGCCGCGGTCCGGCCGTTGAAGGCCGGGGACCTGAGCGAGGCCCGCAGGGCAGAGTTGCCGAGGCGCGCGACAGAAGCCATGGTGAATCGACTGAGGGTGAGGAGGAGCTGGAGGCTGGAGAGGACGCTTGGGCCGAGGACGAGAAGAAGAGAGAAAAGATGCAATATGGGTCGGGAGAGTTGAAAAAGACGCAGCACTTGTCGGTAGCTGCCGGGTTACCGAGTAATGATACGTGGTCGGAAAAAAACTAGCCGCGCAGCGTGGGCCCTGCAGCGGCGCTGGCCTCGCCCCCGAGCCGCTGAAGGGGCCACCTGCGGCGAGCTCTCGGCACGTTGCATCACCGTTTGCCGCCACAGCAAGCCACTGGGCTCTCAACACCTCCGCCTGTCCGCCGGGAGCGGCCCACCAAGCCTGGTGTCGCAGCGCGCGCAGCCAATAATGCCGCACTCGTGCAGACACGGAGCGCCTGCGACAGGCCGCACTGTTGGGAAGCGGCTTCTCGTTGAGCGGCAGTGGTACTTGGTAATGCGTCGCAGATGCGGCGGACCCGACGTGCCCTGATCGGCTGTACCCGGCATCTCGTGCGCTGCAACTGCCTACGATAGGTATGCAGACCAGGCATGCACGGCACAGGCCAGATGCGGACAGACTAACGCAGCCACATGATGCTGCAGATGCCGACCCGAGCAGCCATCGGTCAGGGAGCAGCAACAAGCTGATCGTTCCGGCAAGGCTTGCCCGATATTTCGGTCTCGGAACTCGGAGCTCCCGCAAAGCAAAGGTACGACAGAGTGAGCCCTCGGCTCCCGGCTTTGTTCGCGCCTCTCACCTCTGTTCTCGCATCTTGTTGCTCTGTTCTCGCATCCAAGGCTGAACCTCGGAGCTTGGCGCGCAGGTACGTACTATATTAGCCTGAGGTATCCGCTGGCATCCGTGCGTCACCTGTTGCGGCTGGCCCGCCTTGAAAATCTCCCTTCAGCGACTCTCGCCTTCTCCCTTCTACATCTCCATTTCCATCCACTCATCATCCCATCATCAACACGGACCCGTCGCGACGCTGCCGCTCCGTGAGCATTCATCTCCAGTGGCCGCCCTGTATCCTCTCCCTCTGCATCTCGACCGCACTTGACTACCGACGAACTTCTAGGCAGGCTTGGCCCGGCATCGCCAGCCACCAAGCCGTCAGCGTTTTTGTGTGACTCGTCGCCCCCCGACGCCACAGTAAAGAAACTACGAGTATCGCTCCCGCGCGAAGGAAGAGAAGACTTAGCGGCCACTCGTACTCTTATGAGCCCTGGGCGTCTCGTACACGCGACGCGAAACCGTTCTTGGTGCCTTTGTCACGGGCCACGTAAACGCCCGTGTTTTGGTGCTGGCCCCTGCAGACTCCATCGCGGCTGTGGGCAATAGAGACATCAGCCCTCGGATACATAAGCCTTGTGCATCCTCGCGAGGCATCACTGGCTTCGAAGACTCGAGAGAGAGACCAAACCCAGAGGAAGAAGCGTCGCGAATTCCAAGTCAGCCACTGCTCAAGTGTTGGCCGGGATATTTTGAAGCACAGGATCCATCTGTTCGTATCCTCCCGGTACCATGGCATCTGCAGTAGCCGACCTGGACGCTGGCCTCCAGGCCATGCTAAACTTGAAACCACCTGGAGTATCTGGATCGCGTATCACTAGCCTGACGACCCTCTGCGTCGCCAACATTCAGGTACGCTCCCCGAATCACAGCCTGCTGGCTTGAAGAAGAAGCCCCGCCAAGTGCTGACCACATGCTCGCAGTCCGAATCCGTCCTCATCCAGAAGATCTACACGCACTTCAAGAAGGCGCCCGGGACGCACAAGTTGGGGGTTCTCTACGTAGTAGACTCTGTAACCCGGAAATGGCTCGAGCAAGCCAAGGCCCAAGGACAGCCAGTAAACAGCTCTGCACAGGATGGCACGTATGCCGCCGGAGTCCACCGAGTGACGGAACTCATGCCCGTGTTGATGAATGATATTCTTCAGTCCGCCCCGGACGAGCAAAAGGTACGCATATATTTTCGAGATTACACAGCGACGACTCGTCCCCGTAGCTGTGTCCGCTATCCATGGCCGTGTCGGCTTGCGAACATGCTCGATCGACGAAGCGTTGTGGTCCCGACATATTCATGTCTCGAACCCAACCATGTCAGTCGGGCACGGTCAAGGCTTTGGGTCGCGACTCTGTTCCCCGTTGCAGCTCCTGCCGGGCACGAGCATCCATGCGCTCATTTCATCCATGCATCTATTCCTCTGCCTCACCCATTTCATCACTCATTCATGCATGGTTGTCCGGGGACCAGTAACTTACCACCATCTCACCGTGCAGGAAAAGATCAAGAAGCTGCTTGACATTTGGGACAAGGGCCAGACCTTCCCAGCGCCAATGCTCGAATCTTTCAAGGAGAAATTGAATGCTCCTCCTCCACCAAGTACGTATTGGACGAACCCATGACTTTTCAGCCCACATATATGCCACAGGCGACCTGGGGTATGTGTGCTGGCCGTCACCAAGCTCTTGACTGACTCGTCCTGTCCTCGCAGAGGCTTCGACCACGCCTCCGGGCAGCCCGCCTCCAGGAATGCTGGCCGCTCTCCAGAACAAGCCTCCGGCAGCGGCAGCGGCTCCCAACGGCTCCTCCATCCTGGAGGCGCTCGCTAACATGGCTCGCCAGAACACCACGGTCGGGCCAAGCAACTCCGGACTGCCCGCTCCCGCGGCGTCGTACAGCCTGCCCGCGACCGGTTTGCCCCAGCCCGTGGCATCATCGATTCCGCAGCAGCTGCCGCCACCGGCACGGGCACCGCCGCCGACTTACGCCGCCGCCGCACAGCCCGTGAATGCCCCCTCTCTGCCCTTCTCTCTGCACCAGATGCTGGGTCAGGGCGGTGTCCAGCCGGCTGCGGTGCCATACGCGAGCAACCCGCTGCCCAATCCGTACGCTGCAGGGCCTTCCCCGGGGCCTGCGGCCCCTGGCGGCTCCGGACTGGACTCGACCACGCAACAGCAGATCATGCTGATCAAGGCCCTCGCCGACCAGGGAGTGCCGTTTGACAAGATCCCTGCTTTGATCCAGAGCATGACCGGCGCTGCCACTGCAGGTGGCCAGCCCTCGCCCCAGCCTCCCGCACCGGCAGTACAAGGCTCTTATCCCGCCGGCCAACAGCCATGGACGGCCTCGGCGCCGGTGTCGGATGGCCCTCGTGATCGAGGCTACCAGGACGGTATGAGATCCCCCCCCAAATACCGTGGACGCTCCCGCTCCAGGTCCCCCGACCGTGCTTGGGGCCAACGCGGCTCTCCCCGCGGTGGACGTGACAGAATGGACTACGACGTCAACGACAATCGTGAACGCAACGGCCGCAGAGGCAACGACTACCGCCAGCGAAGCCCCCAGGGACGACGGGGTCGTAGTGCGACCCCGTCTTCGGACCTTCCGCACATCGAAAGATGGATTGACTTTGACCCAACCTTGCCCGAGGGGCATATCAGAGTGCTGAGCCGAACCCTCTTCGTGGGAGGGGTGACGTGAGTTTGCAAGGTCCACCAAGCTCGCGTGTATGCCGTGCTAAGCACAATCCAGTTGCTCCGAGGCTGAGCTGCGCGGCATCTTCAATCGCTACGGCACTGTACAGACCTGCATCGTAAACAAGGATAAACGTCATGCCTTTGTCAAGATGCTCACTCGCAAGGATGCGGTAGCTGCCAAGGAGGGCACGGAGGACAGCAGAAAGCTCGAGGTGCCTCTCAGAGTAAGTGTCGCCCGCCGCATCTCCAGGAATAAAGCTAACGGTACCAACAGACACGGTGGGGTGTGGGCTTCGGCCCCAGGGACTGCAGCGACTACTCGACAGGTATCAGCGTGATTCCCATCCACAAACTCACCGATGCCGACCGAAAGTGGATGTTGACTGCCCCCTACGGAGGAAGTGGAGGACGCCCTATTGAGTCCGGCATGTGCGTCGAGGAGCCCGACATCGAGATAGGTGGTGGTGTCTCGTCCAAGGCCATCAGCCGGCGCATGCAGACAGACAAAGGCGGTAGCAATGGCCCCAAGTCCACACGACCCCGCGACGACGACTCTGGTAGCGGCGGCGGCGGCGGCGGCGGCGGTGGTGGTGGCGGTGGCGGTGGCCGCGGTCGCCGTGGTCGAGACTCTGGTGGTCATCAGCAGCGTCGAGGAGGAGGAGGTGGTGGTGGTGACCATGGAGACAACGGCGCGGGCGGCCAACAGCCCCCGGCGCCCGGATTTCCCTTCGGCATCGGCAGCCTCCCGAACGGCATGCCCAACTTTCCCTCTGGATTCTATCCGAAGTCAGGGGCAGGAAACGGGAACTAAAAAGGTGTTTTTGCGCTGAATGATACCCCCGAAGGTTGCTGAGATCTTTTTTCTGCTACTAGCTTTCACAGGGGAGAGGGGGCGTTTTGAGGAGAACGGTGCACCGGCGTCCAAGTCATGCTTGCCTATATCTAGCAGGCATCGAGACTCGCGGGATTTCCTTTACGTTGTAATAGATGTACACTAGCTAGTATGGACATGGGTCCTACGGGCGGCTTTCAGCCTTGCGTTTCTCGGGTGGCTTTCGATAGTGAACGCCTTTCGTGTAGATGCCGACACCACGAAGCCCATGGTGAATACGTGTTGTTATGAGTGTACTGGAGCCCTTTCTCTTTCCACATCGTAGATCTAATGATTTCTATACCCCATCCTACTTTGGCTTATGGGGGAGATGCGTGCGGTTTGACCGTTTTGGCGCTGGGCCTACCCTATACCACATTGAAATGCTCTTCAACGTCGCGAGACGCTCAGGATACTATTTCGTATGCTGTTTGCATATTCAACAGTCATGCTGTGCCTATGGCGCGAACCCACTACGCACATGTACATCGACATTTGTACGAGGTAAAAAACATCAACCACTGAACGCAGCCGACTCGACGGACCATGTGCATTTCGCAAAGCCATCATAATGACTGAAAACAACCACCCACGTCTCGTACAGCTCCGCGGAAAAGCTTCCCGAGCGTACGAGAGCCGACAGCTCTCAGGATTGGTTTGTCTCTTCCGAGGACGCATCCAACGATCCACATAGCCGAAGCCCTCGTACGAGTACAACGAGAGGCCGCCGATGATACGTCATGACTTAATCAGACAGGCAATGTCGCGGTTCTTGACAGCCGTGGACAGGGGACGACGGCCTGCGATTGCCGAGGGCAGGGCTACATACGAGTAGCAGTAGAGCTAGAACTGGAACTTGCCGGACGGCAAGAAAGATTTTTTGCGCCGAGGCTTCCTGGCACGCATACGAGCTACCACGTCGCTTCCGGAGCGCTGGCAGCCCTCGGGTTTAGAAGCCGAGATAAAGGCGGCTAAACCCGAGGACGAAAACCCGAGGACGAGCACCCGGGGAGCAGCTTCACAGGCGGCAGCCCTCGGTGGAGCGTTTCAGGGCGAATTGTTTGCTGATGGCCTCGCCCGGGCGGCTAGCCGGCTTCATGGTTCGAAAACATGAGCCTCTGGACTGAAGAATATCATGGGAGTGCGGTGGGACACGGATTAGTCGGCCGCATAAAACGGCTGCCGAGGGCGCAGAGCCTCGGCAGCGGCGGCACGGGAAGAGTGGGAATAAGACGGCGAATGAGAGGGTGAATAAGACGGTTGACGGAGTCAAAATGGCGTCGCCGGCGACTGCATGTCGACTGGATGGATAGCCGTGGGCACCGAGAGCATGGATTGGAGAGCAAAGTGTCTCGTCGCATCCGGACGGCGGCGTGGAGCGTTGCATGGCCGACAGAGCGCCGCGGCCACCGCCCAGAGCGCCACGGCCACTGCCGTCACCGACGGGGCAGCTGTTGGTGGTGGCCTGTCCGTTGCCCCAAGCTGGACCAGGGCACCGGGTCTACTCGTACTCCGTACTGCGATCGGACACGGTGTGTGTGTCTCTCAGCCCCTGCCGAAGGACGGACTGCCGGTTGCTCACACCGGGTCACGAGCATGTTTTGACGGGCTGGCGACCAGAGGCCTGGGATGCACAGCCCGATGCCGGGGGCAGCCGACGAGACGAGGACCTCGAGCCCAGCAAAGCCAAGAATTGGGATTGGAATTACTGGAATCGGTCGGCTACGAGCGTGTGAATCCTCGCGACGGCGCTGCTGCTGCCGCCGCCGCCGCTTAGGTTGTGGCTGTTCTCTAAATGCCGTGGAACGATGGATCGGACAAACCGACAGGGTTCGCGATCCTGCCCAGCCTCCTCGAGCAAGGTCCCGACGCCTTCTCACGAGGGAGTCGGGACTCGCAACTCGGGACGGCCTCGGTTGTGAGCGACAGGCGAGGCGGTGGTTATCCGAGACGCCAGACTGGATGCCATGACGGTGAGCAGCAACGGCTGGCATGACTACACCACCTGGAGAGGCGACAACGGCGTGTTATTTACCGTGCTCGGTGAGAGGGAGCGGTAGCCCGGTTCGCTAGCGGCTGGGCTGCAACCCGTCAAGGCGATCGTCGCTGCAGCTGTTTATTTCGTTATGCACGACGGAGAACGGGGGCCTTCGATTGGAGGCGGAGGGAGGCGGAGGGAGGCGGAGGGAGGCGGATGGAGGCGGATGGAGGCGGATGGAGGGGGTCAGTTGCGGGGATTGACGGCGTCGACGCCGCCGACAGTAGCGACGAGTGCGGCTTCCCCAGGGCATCCATGTTCGTATCGGCGGGACGGCGGACACGCGACAGCTCGGCGATGCGCGGCATGGCGTGGCCGGGGGAAAAGGAAGGAAAAGAAAAAAAAAGGAAGCGCGGGAAGAAATGCCTCGCTGCAGCACGGCGCAGGGCATACTCGTACGATGCATCACACCTGTCAGTCGGCCATGGACAGGGAAATAGGGAGGAGGCCGAAAAAGGCTCAGCGGTCGATATTCGTGCATCCACGTACCCACCGCGTGAGGCAGAAAAAACCTCGTCAGGCCGGCGGCAGGTCGACGGCGAGGCCGGGCGACCGGGGGCTGAGATGGCGCGCGCTGGCCCGTGCTGGCCCTGGGCCGGGGCGAGCTCCAGGGCCGGCGGCTCTGGGGCAGGATTCGCGATGGCGTGCACTCGCGGGCCCCCGTTCCGATGACGTAGCGCGGCCTGGTTGTTTGCTGCCGGCCGCGGCACGGCCTGCCTGGCTGCACAGAGCTACCCGCAGGACCGCTGCGGGCACTGCCTGGGCGTGGAGCGCGACGGTGCTGCCGGCCACGCACGCAACTGCAGAGTTGTCCCGTCAGCCGGAGCCCCCCCTGCCATGCTGTCAAGGTTCGGCGGCCCGGATGCTGCGGTAAGAGGCTGTCGTCGGCGAGTCTGTGACGCGCGCCACGCGAGCCAGGAGCAGGCAAGGTACGCGCACGGGTAGTGGGCGGCCCTGGACGGGTGGCGCGTGCCCTACGCGCAAGCACTGAGGGCGACCTCCGCTGCGCAGACCGCGCACGGTGCTGCTGTGCGGCCGCGGCCCGCAGCGATCCAGGAGAGCTGCGCGCTCGGCGGCGAGTTGCACGGCGGCCCCGGAGGCCACGACGGACTCTGCATCCCGCCACCGTGGCCGTCCACAGGCGACCAAGACTCTGTGCCTCGGGCTCGGCGCCGCGTCGTGGCAGCCGGTGCTCCGTAGTCTCCGTCACGCAACTGCCACAGAGAGCAAACAACGTCCGCATGAGGCCCAAGGCTACCCGTCGTCCCCCCGGCTTCCACCCGTCTGCGATGCCCTCGCCTGCTGGCCCGTCGGCTTCGGCCACCGCCGTTATGTCTCCAGGCGCCCTTCATTCCTCGGACTAACCGGGCTCTGGAACAAGAACAACCTTGAGTGCAACCTTAAAAGCTGCCGCTTCCGACGGCCATGATCGGCGGCGCAACGAGGTGTAATGCTGTCTGAGACAAAACCAAGGGGGCACGAGCGCCCGCTGAGCTCGACGATGCGCCGTCCAGGGTCCATATCATGAACAGGATTCTTGGACACGGCGTCTTGCCCCCCTTCGGCCCTTGCAATCGCTGCTGCTCTGCGACGGCAGCGAGGGCGACCAAGGCCACGCTGCTACACCCCAGCTTGGCTCCCTATGCAATGCGTCGATGGGAAGCGCGGCACTGGCCGAGACCTCATTGGCGCCTATGATTTGGCTTTTACCTTTGTCGCAGCCTGTCTTGGTCTGCACAGACGCCGTACTCGTAGAAGACGAGGCTGATGGGCCCTGGCCTGGGCCCGTGGCGGCAGCCCCCGGTGTCGTCAATCGTCATGATGGGTGACGCTGCGCCGAAAATGCCGCAGCAGCAAGCGGCAGGACTACACTCGGGCGGGAAGCATGTGCCCGCGCATCCTCCATATAGCTGGGGATAGCTGGGGATGGCAAGCGAGACAAACAACCCTACCGACAGCGACGGCCAAGAGGCACGGTGCCTCCGTTTCTTGGACAGCAACGCCCTTCTGGACCGCCCTTGATGATGAGACGAGCGCGGAAAGGAAACATCCGGAACAAGAGGGCATGTGGGCGACCGCAGGATCGGGAGGGCACTGACGCCTAGTACTAAATCGTCCAAGGTGGGCAATCCCAGCGCGGCTATTGATTACTGGAGCACCCAGCCCGGCTCGTTCACCACGGCGACACGGATGCAGCGGGCTCGCCAGGCGCTTTTTATCTCATCGCGTCGGTTGACGCGTCGTGTGGTCAGCATGGCCATGGCATTGCGGAGAGAGCGGGCCTCTTGCGCCCGACGACGATGGCACGTAGACGGGCCAGCAGCGAGCCTCGCGCACTGCGGCGAGCGCACTGCGACGAGCGCACTGCGACGAGCGCGAGCACGAGCGCAGGCGCTGCGGCGGGCGTACCGTGCGCGCGGGACGCAATCCGTACGGCCCAAGCCCGCGTCTGGAGTGCGCGCGCTCTGGTGCCTGCCATGGGGCCGTGCCATGGGCGTGCCATGGGCGTGCCATGGGTGACCTGAGGGTGGAGTGTGGGTGGGACTCCAGCACAGCGACCAGAGCCGGCCCGCACGGTCTGGCTCAAGCTTTGGGCGCCGGGCCATGGGGCTTGATGCTCATGGGCCTTGGCCGCTGGCATGGCTGCTGGGACATGGCTGCTGGGACATGGCTGATGGGACATGGCTGATGGCTGATGGCTGATGGCACATGGCTGATGGATGCGTGCAGCAGGCTCCATCCGCTTGTTCGCCGTCTCTCGCTCTGGCTGCAAAAGGCTAACAATACGCCCACCCCATTGAAATAGTCGCTCTCACCCGGCCCGCGGCCTCGCTTCTCTCCCTCCCTCTTCCCTTTCCTCTATTCCTGCACCCACGAATGTGTTGCACATAAGTGACAATACCCTCCTTTCGTGTGGTGCTCGACACTCACCTTTCCCCCCCCTCCCCTTCCGCTCTACCCTCTGTCTGCTCCCCCCTACCTGCAACCTCTCGTCGTCCCGCCTCTCCCTAGGAGCGCACGCAGCACTCGGCATCTCTTACCGCCTCAGCAACCTACGAGGCAATCCCACCGGTGACACAGGCTTCCGCCACAATGGCTGACGACAAGGTCGCCGGCGCGCCCGCGCTGGACACCAACATCGAGTCGGGCAACTTCGATGAGAAGCGCGCGCAGCAGGCCCCACCCGCCGGGGACTCCCCCCCGGCGAAGAAGGCCGAGGCCGACGAGGACGAGGATGAGGACATTGACGCCCTGATCGAGGATCTCGAGTCCCAGGATGGCCACGGCGGCCTCGAGGAGGAGGAGGAGGAGGAGGGCAGCCCGGGCGGCGGCCGCGTCGTCCCCGAGGACATGCTCCAGACTGACAGCCGCGTCGGCCTGACCGAGTCCGAGGTGGTCGCCCGCCGCCGCAAGTACGGCCTGAACCAGATGAAGGAGGAGAAGGAGAACCTGATTCTCAAGTTCTTCGGCTACTTCATCGGCCCCATCCAGTTTGTCATGGAGGTGAGTTTTTTCCGACGTCCCCCGCACCCACCCTCACCCACCCTCACCCACCCGTCACCACTGCCATCATCGCCATCCACTGCCCTGCTCGCTGGAGGGCTGCAATCGGACTTGTTATTGCCCGCTGCTGCTTGCGTTTTTCGCGCGTTTTTTTTTTTCGGGCGGCGCGCAGATTGCAGCTCCACACGAGCTCGGGTGGGCCGCGAGCAATTGGCTCACCACACTGGCCGGCTCCATGTGGGGATGGGGGCGCCGATCCATCCGACACGGGGGTGCTCGGCGCTATGCCGCAAGCACCGCCTCGCAGCCAGCACCGCCTCGCAGCCAGCACACCACTACCGCCCGATTTGAACTGGTTCCCTCCGGTGGCCATCTCGTCGTCTTCTACCGCGAAATTGGACTCCGCTAACCGCATCTGTCTGCTAGGCTGCCGCCGTCCTGGCCGCCGGTCTCGAGGACTGGGTCGATTTCGGTGTCATCTGCGCGCTGCTCATGCTCAACGCCTGCGTTGGCTTCATCCAGGAGTTCCAGGCCGGTTCCATCGTCGAGGAGCTCAAGAAGACGCTCGCCCTCAAGGCCGTCGTCCTCCGTGACGGCACCCTCAAGGAGATTGAGGCCCCCGAGGTCGTTCCCGGCGATATCCTGCAGGTCGAGGAAGTGAGTCTTGCCTCCGGTGCCGTTGACGCAGGGAGTTGAGAGGGCAGTTGGTTGACTAACACGGCTACCGCCAGGGCACCATCATCCCCGCCGATGGCCGCATCGTCACCGAAGATGCCTTCCTCCAGGTCGATCAGTCCGCCATCACCGGCGAGTCGCTCGCCGTCGACAAGCACAAGGGCGACAACTGCTTCGCTTCCTCCGCCGTCAAGCGTGGTGAGGCCTTCGTCGTCGTCACCGCCACCGGTGACAACACCTTCGTCGGTCGCGCCGCTGCCCTCGTCTCCCAGTCTGCCGGTGGCACCGGTCACTTCACCGAGGTGCTCAACGGCATCGGTACCGTTCTGCTGATCCTCGTCATCGTCACCCTCCTCGTCGTCTGGATCTCGTCCTTCTACCGCTCCAACCCCATTGTCGAGATCCTGCGCTTCACCCTGGCCATCACCATCGTCGGTGTTCCCGTCGGTCTTCCTGCCGTCGTCACCACCACCATGGCCGTCGGTGCCGCCTACCTCGCCAAGAAGCAGGCCATCGTCCAGAAGCTGTCTGCCATCGAGTCCCTGGCCGGTGTCGAGATTCTCTGCTCCGACAAGACCGGTACCCTGACCAAGAACAAGCTGTCTCTGTCCGAGCCCTTCACCGTCCCCGGCGTCGACCCCGATGACCTGATGCTCACTGCCTGCTTGGCTGCCTCCCGCAAGAAGAAGGGCATCGACGCCATCGACAAGGCTTTCCTCAAGGCCCTCAAGTACTACCCCCGTGCCAAGGGCGTCCTGTCCAAGTACAAGGTCCTTGACTTCCACCCCTTCGACCCCGTCTCCAAGAAGGTCCAGGCCGTCGTCGAGTCCCCCCAGGGCGAGCGCATCACCTGCGTCAAGGGTGCCCCTCTCTTCGTCCTCAAGACCGTCGAGGAGGACCACCCCATCCCCGAAGCCATCGACAAGGCCTACAAGAACTGCGTCGCCGAGTTCGCCACCCGTGGTTTCCGTTCCCTCGGCGTTGCCCGCAAGCGTGGTGAGGGTGCCTGGGAGATCCTCGGCATCATGCCCTGCTCTGACCCTCCTCGTCACGACACTGCCCGCACCATCAACGAGGCCAAGAACCTGGGTCTGTCCATCAAGATGTTGACTGGTGACGCCGTCGGCATCGCCCGCGAGACTTCTCGCCAGCTCGGTCTCGGTACCAACGTCTACAACGCTGAGCGTCTCGGTCTCGGCGGTGGCGGTGACATGCCCGGCTCTGAGGTGTACGATTTCGTCGAGGCCGCCGATGGCTTCGCCGAGGTCTTCCCCCAGCACAAGTACGCCGTCGTCGAGATTCTCCAGCAGCGTGGCTATCTCGTCGCCATGACCGGTGACGGTGTCAACGACGCCCCCTCCCTGAAGAAGGCCGATACTGGTATCGCCGTCGAGGGTGCCTCGGACGCCGCTCGCTCGGCCGCCGACATCGTCTTCCTTGCTCCTGGTCTGGGTGCCATCATCGACGCCCTCAAGACTTCCCGCCAGATTTTCCACCGCATGTACGCCTACGTCGTCTACCGTATCGCCCTGTCCCTGCACATGGAGATCTTCCTCGGTCTCTGGATCGCCATCCTCAACCGGAGCTTGAACATCCAGCTGGTCGTCTTCATTGCCATCTTCGCCGACATCGCCACCCTGGCCATTGCCTACGACAACGCCCCCTTCTCGCAGACCCCCGTCAAGTGGAACCTGCCCAAGCTCTGGGGAATGTCCATCCTGCTCGGCATCGTCCTGGCCGTCGGTACCTGGATCGCCCTGACCACCATGTACGCCGGCGGCGAGGACGGCGGTATCGTCCAGAACTTTGGTAAGATCGACCCGGTTCTGTTCCTCGAGATCTCCCTCACGGAGAACTGGCTCATCTTCATCACGCGCGCCAACGGCCCCTTCTGGACCTCGATCCCCTCGTGGCAGCTCAGCGGTGCCATCCTGGTCGTCGATATCATCGCCACCTTCTTCTGCCTCTTCGGCTGGTTCGTCGGTGGCCAGACCAGCATCGTTGCCGTTGTCCGTATCTGGATCTTCTCGTTCGGCATCTTCTCCATCATGGGTGGTCTCTACTACTTCATGCAGGGCTCTGCCGGCTTCGACAACCTGATGCACGGCAAGTCCCCCAAGCGCAACCAGAAGCAGCGGTCTCTGGAAGACTTTGGTAAGTTTGAACCCTCGACTCCCCATGATGCTCTTGGCCAGACGTGCTGACTTGTCCCGCAGTGGTCTCCCTCCAGCGCGTCTCCACCCAGCACGAGAAGTCGCAGTAAATAAGGCTCTACACCACATACCCGCACGGCTAAAGTGCCTGCCTCTTTCGCCTTCGCTTTGTTTAAATTTCATTGTATGAGTCTTCCCTGAGCATTAACGCGTTCCGGGTGTGGATGAGGAGGCAACTTTTCATATACCTAGAAGTGATGGGCGGCTTAGACAACCTAATAAAGAAAGTAAAAGTTAGTCGCTGGCTTGGTGTACATGACGGTCCACGCCGCGAGAGTCTCGTGTGCCGTGACGACGCATGGGACGACGCATGGGGCCCTGCACCCTGATCTCCTTCAAACGCGGTTCTCGGCGACGCGAGGATCCGCCGGTCAGCTGCAGGGCTGAGGATGATGCAGAGGATGATTGCAGCGCCGCGTCGGTAGCCGCCGCCACATACATACTGCCCAGATCACGTGACTTGCGCCCACGTCAAAGTCGACGGGACCAGGCTCCCATGAAAGCCCACCTTGCATCTTGAACGCGCGAACCCTCCCTCGACCATGTTTGAACATGGCCCAGTGTGCGATTGAGGTGCCTGGGATTGCAGCTCTCTCACGTCGGTGATTTGAGAGCGATTGAGCCTCACATTATTCATTGGTGGGCCCAATCGTGGCCTCGGGCAAGATGCCGGTCGAGATACCGGGGTACTACTACGGTGGGTGAGCCGTCTTTGCATGGGTGAGCCGGCGACTGACGGATTACGCGCAGACGAGGCGAGGAAGAAGTATTTCAAGATCGAAAAGTCACACACGGCGCCGTCATCGGCGCCATGGTCCTCCGACTCGGTCAAGAAGCGCAGGGTCGACGACGCAGCCCACCAGGCGGCGAAGCACCGCGCGCACCTGGTGCGGAGCCACATCAAACGGCACGGCGGCCTCGGGCGGGACGTCGTGGCGTCGGGCCTGCTCGCGCGCGAGGCGGAGCGGCGGAGGGTGGCCGTGCCGGGGCTGGGCCGCGCGGATGACGGGGACCTGGGCGCGGCGGCGTGGGCGGGCGGGCTGGTGGACAAGGGGCACATTCCGTTTCTGCCGAGCTTTGCGCGAGCGAGGTTTGCGAACATGCCGTGCTTTTACGTGGGCGGGGAGGATAGCAAGACGGGGCTGGGGGTGGCGTATGCGAGTGAGTGTACATCGTGATGAGAGAGGACCTGGGTGAGCAGGGCTGACTCTAACCCGTTGCTGTTGTTGTCTTAGCGTTGGATGAAGAGACTCTCGTGGGGAGCTATATATCCACGGACGAAAACGACAGGTAATGCTCGAGTCGTTGGCCTGATGCTGGGCAGACTGCTGATGGCGTGACAGAATTACCTTTGACCGTGACCGGCCGGGGACGCTCGAACGAGGCCCGTCGTTTCGCACAGAGATGATTCGGTGTCCGCAAATGTCATCGATCAAGTATCACCAACCCTCGCACAAGATGCTGCTCACGTCGAGGGAGCCCGACCACAGCTGCGGGCTGTACTTTTTCTCCCCCCCCTTGTCGCCAGCCGACGATGCCAGGCCGCACTGGCTGCTCGGCGAGAGTACGTCGAAGCAGTCTCCCCTCCTCCAAGCGAACTCGTTCCGGGCTAACACGAGACAGCGAATCACTACCAACGACTCTCCATCCGCCACCGGCTGCGGGACCGGTGGCTCGTCCATCAGAGCACGCCGGCGCCGGCGTCGTCGGACCTCCTCTGCGTCATCGGCACAAACGCCGGCATCCTGGGCGTCCGGTCCAACGAGACCATGGCCTGGATCGCGCCGCAGAGCCCGCCCAAGGGCCTCCACCTCCCGCAGGAGATGTTCGACCAGGACTTTCAGCAGTCCAACCACAACGTCCTCCTCGCCGGCGGGCGGCAGCCCCGGCTCTGGATCACGGACCTGCGCACGCCCGAGTCGGAGTGGACGTACGTCCGGCACGCCAGCTCCGTGGCGCACGTCCGCAGCGTGAACCCGCACCAGGTCCTCGTCGCGGGCCTCGAGAGCTCCATGGCGCTCTACGACATGCGCTTCTTCGGCCGGCGGCCCAACGGCGTGCGGCCGCTGCTCGGCTTCCCCGCGTACCGCAACGAGGCGCACTTCCACGCCGGGTGGGACGTGAGCGCGGAGCTCGGCGTCGTGGCCGCCGCGCAGGACGACGGCACGGTGAAGATCTTCTCGCTGCGCTCCGGGCGGGCGCTGCGCTGCGGGGCCGTGCAGGGCATCGCGACGGAGACGCCGGTGCGGGCGCTCATGTTCCAGACGATGCCGCGGGAGAAGGCGCCGAGCTTGTTCGTGGGCGAAGGGCCGTCGCTGAAGAAGTACTCGTTTGGGACGCTGGACCTGGAGGATGAGGCATGATGGCGCCGCTTGTTTGTTGCTAAGGCATGCACGGGTCGGGCTCGTCCTCTGGTACAGGGGTCACGATGCGGAACGAAGTCGTGAACACGGGGAATGGTTGCGTGCATGGTTTAGGGATGCGCGGCTGCAGTACTGGTAGCGTGGGCACGGCATGGGACGGTTGGCATGGCGTTTGGGACTGCATGCACCTCTGCGAGAATCTCGCCACTGGACGAATCGGCCTTTTAGATATCCGGGCATCCAGGTCAATCCATTCGGAGAACATAGTGAGGCAGATTGCCGCAC
>NRSZ01000288.1:17027-29173 GCA_002901185.1 Tolypocladium capitatum | reverse complement strand
CCTCTCCGTCCGCCTCTCCGTCCGCCTCTCCGCCTCCCCGCCTCCCCGGCCCGTGAGCAGAGGCTCACGCCGACCAACAGACAGACCCCGGCCCGCCGCGCATCATGCCGTGTCCCGCCCGCTGCCTCGTTATTCCCTGTGACGTGCTGCCCGCCCAGGCATGCGTCGTCGCGCCCGAGCTACACCGACTTCTGCGACTGCATCGCTCATCGAGGCCGGCTCGCGGCTGCTGCCATGTGCCTCTTGGGCACGATTCGGCCCGCGTCCCCAGCTCCAGGCACACACCGACACGCTGACGCAGATGCAGGCCCAGGACAGACCCCTGCGTGGTGTCATGTCGTCGGCGCCATGTGCTTCTCCTCGTATCCTGGTCTGGCCAATGCCCAGCGCCAGGCCTTGCGTCAAGGTCTGATCTTGGTCCGATGCTTCATGCTTGCTGCCGAGGGGCTGCCGTTCATGCTTGACACCTTCGGCCCATGAACCCTGTGCATGTCCACCGCGTCTCTTGCTTCTCCATGCTATTATTGTCCTGTGAGACGGCGGCTAACCTTGGCAAACCGGCTCTTGCTCCGGATCCGCTTCCCGTGTCTGAAGAACATGTATGGGAACGGCAGCATGGCGACCGTGAGCAACGCGAGCAGCCATGAAGCCCATTGGCAGCCCGGCTTCTCGTACATCCGATTCCCAATCTGTGGGAACGCCGCTGTCTTCGCAGATTAGCGTCATCTCCGGAGTACGTCCTACCTTCGACGGCAGAAGCAACCATGCAGAGCCATCTTATCGGCGAGGAGACAGCGCACGAATGCGTTGGCGGCGAGCGCGCTTGCGGCGTACATCGGATAACATGCATCCACCTGCTCGTGGCCTTGTCGGCGCCTCCATCTTGTCTTGCTCGGGGGCTGCGACCCCGGGCCGGGCTACCCGGGACGCCGCCGTCTGGGACTTGCGAGAAAGGTAAAGATGCCCGTAAAGAGCAGCATGTTTCTGTATGATCCAACCGTCAGCCGTCAGCCGTGCGCGCTCGTCCAGGCGGATGGGTGACACGCAACATCGCGAAGCAGGTTTGATGCCCTGACAAGTGCCAGGCCAAACCCGCTTCCTCTGGCCGACGCACGAAGCCAGCCCAGCTACACCAATCTCCCTGAAATGAGGCCTTGACGATGCAACTGGTCGGCGGAGACATGCCCATCGCATGGGCCCGCGTCACACGAGCTGTCTTGATGTGCATGCTGTGCGACGGCCGGGCTGGACACGACTCACCCTGTTCCAAATATGGCCGACCCAATGATGGCCACGATCCGGTGCACCCACGGATACGACGACCAGCCGAACATGAACAGCCCGGCAGGGACATAATCGAGCCCAGGATGGCGGGCGGGAGCCGAAGCTCGGGCTCGCTGGCGTCCCTGGCTCCGGTCTCGCGCTCCGTACCGGCGAATGAGGTTGCTGCCGACGCGGTGCCACACGGCGTCCGTCGCCACTCCCAGCAGCATGGACACCATGATGCCTAGGAACGCCAGGCCCGTCTGCCATGGGTTGAAGCCGTGGTTGGAGCCGAAGACGGGGGGGACGCCCGAAGAAGAGATACAGCATGACGAGCAGCAGCGCCGAGAAGAGGCAGCCCGAAGATGAGCAGCTGAAAGGGCCGGGGTAGGGAGCGACCGACGGCGCGGCCGACCGGCTTCTTGGCCCTTTCGCCGGGGGCCATCCCCTGGTCGTCCCCAGTCTCGACGCGAAGCCCGCGTTCCTTGTTCCTCGGCAATATGGGGTCTTTTGAGCCCGGGGTCAGTGGCTTTGACATGAGACGGCTCGGCATGGGGCCTGGGCTTACGGTATGTCTCGGGGACGAGAAAGATGGCGACCCAGAGGGCGAGCGACCAGATGATGAGCACACGGTACGTCCAGCGCCAGTCGGAATTGTGGTTGATGAAGCCGCCGAGCAGCGAGCCTATGCCGGGGCCGATGAACGGCCACACGGAGAAGGGCGCCATCGGGGCCTGCGGTTCGCTGCTGGAGAAGAGGTCGCCCACGGTGCCGCCCGAGACGGCGAGAACGGTGCTGCCGCTGGCGCCGTCGGGGAAGCGGAAGACGAGCATCACGGCCATGTTCCTGGCCACGGCCTGCGGGACCAGCCAGGCGAGGTACGTCGTCCACGCCACCAGGTAGATGGGTCGCCGGCCGTAGTACTCGCTCAGCAGGCCGGGGAGCATGGGGCCGAAGCTGATGCCCAGCGCAAAACGTCGACAGGCCCAGCACCGAGACGATCCGCGAGTTGTGGAGCTCGGCCTCCATCTTGTCGTACGTGGTCGTGTAGATGGAACTGGCGCAGGTGCTGCGAGGGAGCCATGTGAGCGGCGACGCGCCATCGACGACGTGTACGGGCATGCATGTCCCCATCGACTTACACGCATAGTCTGGCCCTCGAAACGTTGCCCAATATCAACCATATTCTCCCCTTGCCGAAGCTTCGCGGACACGGCGCATCGCCGTCGCCGCCCTCCCAGCCGACCTCGAACGGGTCCCTTTCTGGCCGCGCCGCGCCGCGCCGGCTGCTTCTCCGGCGTCGCCCGGGTCGTCCGACATGCTGTAGCCGTTCTGGGACCGGATACTGTGCATTGAGCCGGGGCCCGAGGTCCTTGACCGGGCCAACGTGAGGTTCTCCGAAACCGAGCTCGGGCCGTCGAGGGAGGGGTCACTGTCGCCGCCGGCCTCGTCTCGCCGGTTCGCCGCCTTTTCCGCGCGCACTGCTCTGGCCTTTCCGCGCCCTGCTCTGCTGATACTCCCATGTCTGTCTGTTTCTCAGCCGGTGTCTGCTTGTCTGGGTTGCCGACGACTCGGCCCAGCGGAGGGTGACGCTCCAGTAAATAGTGCCACGTTCAAGCCGGGGGAATAGGAACAAGTTCTCGCCATTCTTTCGCCGCGCAGCAACCCGAGAGTGCTTCGAAACTAACCTGTAGCTGGGCTTTCGTGACCATGACATGATGCTGATGAATCCTTGATTATTCCCGGCAATTTTTGTCCTGACGATCCGCGAGCTACTCGTAAGCACGAGGGTTCCTCCTGCACTGAATACGGACTAACAAGGCATCACGATAAGCCTCTTTTACTTCGTACTTGTATGTAGTCATGCCAACCGTTGCCAGTATTAGGCAGCGCTCAACCTATTCGTACAGTCATGTACATGGCCATGAATACTTAACTTGAGTGGACCTGTTCCAACAATGCGTCTGTTTATTTGCCGCAACCAACGACATTTCCGCAACTGACAACCAGCCTTGCGTGCTGATTTATATCCCAAACACTACCAAGCATTTATCGTAACTCTGTCCATCCATCAACGCAAGGTGCTAAACAAAACGCCAATGCCGCGCATGCCATACCATCCCATATATGTCCCATCTTGCACATGTACCCCCCCATCAATGCCTCCGCGGCCCCATCAGTACGTCTCCGGCAACCCATTCTTTGAGAAATCCGGCACGGCCGCGTCGCAATTGAAGCTTCGATTATACGCCTTGCCCGGCAGTATGCCTGCCGCGAGGCCTGCCTCGTAGCTCCACAGCGGCGCGCTCTCCGTCTTCCACGTCCAGTACCACCAGCCCCAGCCCTTCTCGAAGCTGTGCATCTGCGCCTCGGCAAACATTTGCAGGAACTTCTTGTACGCGTCGGTGTACTGGCTGGGGTCCTGGTTCGCCACGGAGCACGAGCACGACGAGTTCTTCACCGGGCACTGCGGCGTCAGGGCCGAAGTGCTCTTGTCGCCCGTGTTGTACGTGCCCTCCCAGCGACTGCCCCAGCCGACGCCCGTGAGGAACCTAGCGCAGTCCGTGTCGGCCTGGGACCACTCGGCGAAGATCGTGGGCCCGTAGCCCTTGGCCGGGTCCATGCTCTGCAGGGCCTGCTGCGTCCACCCGTCGCACGCGTACTGCACCTTTCCCTGGTGGCTGTAGGCGACCTGGTCCTCGTTGAAGATGACGTACTGGTGCACGTCCAGAACCATGTCGCCGTAGCCCGGCATCAGGCCCTGCCAGTTATTGAGGCCCATGAAGCCGTCGCCGAAGACGACGAGGGCCTTGACGCCGTTCTTGCGCACGATGCTATATGCGTCCTTTGTCCATTGTATGACATCGCTCGTCTTCAGAAACGTCATGCGAGGCTCGTTGACGAGGCCGTAGTGCGTAATGATGTTCTGGTAGCGGTCCTGCGCAAAGAACTGGGACAGCCGGGCGTGAATCTCCAGGGACCGATTCCCGTTCAGCTGGCCGTCAGTGCCGTTGAGCCATCCTATTGTGCCCCATTTGCCACTGTGGTTCCAGCCGTTCTGACTCCCCGGGAGGCCGTGGACATCAAGGTTGATGCGTAGACCGTACTTTCGCGCCCACTCGATGGCTCGAAGGAGATATCGCCAAGAGGTCCGGAAGACGTAAGGGTCGTCGTCGTATACCTGGACGGCCCAGTACGAAAAGGGGATTCTCACATGGTCGAGTCCCGCTGCCGCGATTGCCTTGAAGGTGTCCTCTGTGACAAACGAGGCGTAATGAGCCTCGATGGTCTTGGCTGCCGACGCCCCCAGCCGCCTGCAGAGATTCCACTCGTCGATGACGCCCATGTTGCTGTTGTAGTTGAAGAGCGACGGCGTGATAAATGGCTCGAGAGACAGCCATCCTCCCAGATTCACTCCGCGAGCCGGTCTGTCACCATAGGACCCCCATTTCTCGTTGAGCGCTGGCACCTTGTCGTTTGCCTTTGTCGAATCGTCCCAGCTCGAGAAGAGCCCCATGACGGGCAAGTCCCCAACCATTTGATCCGTAAAGGTCACGTTGAAGTCTGTCGTCGTTTGCCATGACCAGGGATCGAGATATGTGTTTGTCCACTTTGCCGGTATGCTGTTGGGGTCCTTGCCATTGAGGCTCGAATCTTGGGGGGAAGCGCCGGATTTGTTCTTGGTGACCACCACCGCAACGACGATGATGATGAGCAGAATGACCGCACTGCAACCTAGGATGATCCCTGCTTATGGTCAGTCGGCGATCCTCCCACATGTATAACCGCCACTCACATAGCTTCTTCTTCGGCTTCCTTCTCCGCGACCGGTGGTAGTAGTCCTCTTTCTCGAAGCTGTCCTCGCTCCAACCACCGCCTCCTCTTAGTCCCGATTCCCTGACCCTCCCCTCTTCCATCATCGCGCCACTGACAACCCTCCGCTTCTTGTTCTTGTGGTGGTGCTTTCGGGGCTTCAGCGGCGTCGTTTCGGGTCCTCGATGTTTCTCTCGATGCGGCCGTTTGCGCCCTTCGGGCGTGTGCTTGTGTCGCTCATGTTCCCGGTTCAACTGTGCCAAAGCTCCCGTTGAAAGTGACTGCGACCCTCTCTCCCCTCGGCTTTCCCCCTCCGAGGTGGCGGGCCTCCGCGTGTGTGACCTCCGCTTTCTGTGCTGGTTTCTCCTGGATGACTCTCCGGCATGCCGCTGGCGGTGCGACCGGTGCGTCGGTCGTGATGATGATTCTTTTGGTGCCATTGTTTCGCAGCAAAACGGCCCGGCGTCGCTGGAATGCGGCGCTTCCGTGAAAGGAGGTCGTACTAATACATGGAACTGTCTTGGTAGACGCGTCATCCGGCAAGGCATATCCGCGTGGCGTTGAAGGCCAATGTCCCTTGGTTGCGACGATCGGTTGTTGGCTAGGCAACTATCTAATCGGGCCCCGCGACACTTGTGCCGGGGTGGACCGACCGCAGACCCGCGAAAGGCCGCGGCAAGCCGAGCTTAACATCACGCCTCCCTGGGGGGCGCCCCCTCGCTCTTTTCCAGTTCGCAATTCGCATCGCATGGCGGAGAGAACCATCGCAATCATGAAGCGCCAGGCTGTCCGTCAATTACGAAGAGCCGTGGCGGCTCCGCGGCCTGCCCACCGGCTCTCCCTGCGGATCGCGAGATGCTACTCCTCGCACCCGCCGAATGCGAAGCTGAATCTGCCAGTCGATTACTCGACCACGCCGTTGCTGGCTCACACGGGGAAGACGGCACTCGGAAACCCCAATGAGATCCCCGCCGAAGTTCGAAACGGACCGTGGAAGAAGATGAACCTCTTCCAATCCATCAACAATGCGCTGGGAATCGCGCTGGCCGAGGACGACGACGTCCTGATTTTCGGAGAGGATATCGCCTTTGGAGGAGTGTTTCGGTGCACGATGAATCTGGCGGAAACGTACGGCGCCGACAGAGTCTTCAACACGCCCCTTACGGAACAGGGCATCGTGGGATTCGGGATCGGGCTGGCGGCACAGGCCATGCGGCCTGTCGCGGAGATTCAGTTCGCCGATTACGTGTTTCCTGCCTTTGATCAAATCGTCAACGAAGGCGCGAAGATGAGGTATCGTGAGGGGAGCTGTGGCCCGCACGCTGGCGGCCTCACGGTCCGGATGCCCTGTGGTGGCGTTGGGCACGGCGCCCTGTATCACTCCCAGTCACCCGAGAGTCTGTTCACCCACGTTCCGGGCTTCCGGGTCATCATTCCTCGGTCACCAATCCAGGCCAAGGGTCTTCTCCTGGCGGCCATCCGAAGCAACGACCCCTGCTTGTTCCTGGAGCCCAAGATTCTCTACCGAGCAGCGGTGGAGCAGGTCCCAGAAGCCGCATACGAGCTGCCACTTTCAAAGGCGGAGATCCTGAAGGAGGGCAAGGACATTACCGTCATCTCCTACGGCCAACCCATATATACATGCCTGTCGGCCATCCAGCGCGCAGAGGAGGATCTGGGCATCTCGGCCGAGCTGATTGATCTGCGGACCGTGTACCCCTGGGACAAGCAGACGGTGTTTGAGAGCGTGCGGAAGACGGGACGCGCCCTGGTTGTCCACGAGTCGATGGTGAATGCCGGCATTGGCGCCGAAGTTGCCGCTGCGATTCAGGAGGACCGGGACACCTTTGTCCGCCTCGAGGCCCCAGTCGGGCGCGTGGCGGGATGGAGCATCCACAACCCGCTGATATTTGAAAAGTTTCACATTCCGGATGTGGCCAGTGAGTAACCAATCTGTAAATGTCCTGTGCTGATGCCCTTGCTAACCTCATTCTCAGGGATATACGAGAACATCAAGAGGAGCCTGGACTATTAGGCGTGGAGGGGAGTTGCGAATGTACATAGAGCATAGCCGGCGTGGCTTACACTGCACCAAGAGACTTGAGTCAATCAATCAGCGTCAATACCCCTCGAAAGTATTACATTGGGTCGATTTATGACATTTGCTCGGCGCTGAAGAAGTGCTGCTGCTTCTCTTAACATGGTACTCGACATGTCGTGACGTTATGCGCATAAGTTAGGTACCCCGCTAGCCGCCGGTTGGGGTGACTTGGCTCTGCGCTGCCCCTCCCGACGGTTGACCTTCCACCCTGACCACATGTGTCTGCACTGAGCCAGCCTCCAGGCAAGCAGCCTCGTGTCGATTCTCGAGGCATCCTTTGTCCGGTTTCTGGCGTTTATCATCACAGCCGAATTGCAGCATGTCGCAGCTCGAGACAGTGTCCTCCTTTGTGGAGGGAGCTCCTCCCGGAGAGGTAGGCACCGCCTGAAGGAGCTGCTGGAGCTCCGCGTCAGCATGCAAAGCTAACCTCTCGATAGCTCGCAGATGTTGTCGCCGGTACGGCAGTTCATATTGCGGTCGGGGGTATTGTTGACAGATTAATCTCCTAGATATCAAGGCGTTGGCCATCTCCTCGCCGAACATCGTCTCCGACCTGGCGCCGGCCTTCGAAAAGTACAATGAGGAGCAGTTGATTACGGTGAAGCTGCCTGGAAGCAGCCAGCCGGTGAGCAGCGCTCATTGATACGTTGATGGAACCTGAATGAGCTGATCCTCTTTGCTCCAGGTTCTGATAAGCTCGCACAACTCCCTCGGCGACGGGCGGTACTACGATGTCGAGAGCTCCTCGAGCTTTGCAGTCGATCACACAACACAGGCATGTCCGAGAGGTCTAGGCTGCGCGAGATGGAGTCCTAACATTGCGACAGAAAGCCAGCGCTGTACAAAGCCATGTTATCGAGGGGCCGCAGGCAGATCTAGCGTGAGCGCCTTGCACGGCCGTTTCCGCCACCTGGTCTAACGTGCGGCAGGAAATCGACATTGAGGAGCCTGGGCGCCTATGTCAAGGAGCACTTTGCCAACGCAGCCTACGGTGTGTACCCGATCGAATCCGACTCGAAGATTGCCGTCGTCATCGTCGCGAACAAATACAGCCCCAACAACTTCTGGTGAGAGAACCAAGATAGCACTGATCCAGGTCGGCCGAGCTGACAACTGCAGGAACGGACGCTGGAGATCTGTATACACGGTCGACCCTGCCTCTGGAAACCTGGAAGGGTCCATCAAAGTCGACGTCCACTACTACGAAGACGGCAACGTGCGGCTACTCACCAACAAGTCCGTCTCTGCCTCGATCCCGTCTGGCACCGGCGCAGGGATTGCCAGGGAGATCTCGGCATCTGAGAAGAAGTATCAGGAGGAGCTGAACAAGGGCTTCGTCAACCTGAGCGAGGGCGCCTTCAAGGGGCTGCGGAGACAACTGCCAGTCACGCGACAAAAGATTGAGTGGGACAAGGTGACGAGCTACCGGCTGGGCCAGGACATTGGCGGTGGAAGCTCCAAGCGATAGATCTGTCCTCGGCGCCCAGCATATGCGACGAGGGGCTGGGGCGTCGCAAAGTCATATACAGATGCATACATCGAGCATTACATTGAGCAAGACCGACTGCCGCACCCTCAGTTCACCATGCCCATCATCGCGTCGTCATGGCGGCGGCGGTGGGGCAGCGGGGAGGGACAGCAACAGCCTCGGGGCGTCCCATGAATCGCCCGCTCAACAGCCGCCGTCGCCTCCGCATAGTAGTGCCTCCGTCCCAAGGTTGTCTCGAGCCAGACCGGGCCGTGGTCTCCCACAAGCAGAGGACGAGTAGGAAATTATTATTACGTGAGACGCTATCGAAGAGAAGCCCAATAGGAGACCCGCCCTGGCAGACGCACGCGGGCGAATCAGCGGCCGCCGGCGGTAATTTTGCGACGGCCTATTGGCAGCCAGCAAGATCTTTCCGAATGACAATCAATCCCTTCCCGCTGCCTCCAAATCCGCACTCCTGCATCCTCGGCTCTCCGCTCCTCGTCCACAACTTCAACTCCAGCGCCTCCTCGGTGAGCCCGACTACAAGCCGGATCCGAAATCGCCGCCGTCGACCTGATCAATTTTCCCTCGGCGATAACCCCTACAAAGCCAGCCGCCACCATGTCCAAGGAATTCACCTACCAAGATGTTGCCGAGCACAACACCAAGAAGAACTTGTACATCGTGATCCACGACAAGGTCTACGACTGCGCCCAGTTTGTGGAAGAGCACCCGTACGTTGATGCCCCGATCGTGCGAAGGCGAGCGCGCCCCTTTCTAACAGATTCCCTACTGCAGCGGTGGTGAGGAGGTCATGCTGGATGTCGCCGGCCAGGACGGCACCGAGGCTTTTGAGGACGTCGGCCACAGTGACGAGGCGAGGGAAACCCTGGATAAGCTCTTCGTCGGCAACCTGAAGCGAGAAGTGAGTGCATTCGCATCTGCTGGCCGGAAGACGCCGAGACTGACTGCGTTCTTCTGCAGCTCGGAGACCCTGTCCCCAAGACCGGGTCTACCCCTGCCACCGCGACCGCTAACATGTCCGACAACACCGGCGTCGGCATTGGCCTGTACGCCTTCCTCCTCATCGGAGGCGTCCTCGGTTACGCCGCCTTCCAGTACGTGAGCAAGCAGCAAGGGCAACCGCTGGCTGCTTGAGCCCAAGCCACGGCGGTATTTTAGAGGTCCTGAGCGAGCAGCATTGGCAATACGACGGGCAATCCCTGCCGCGCTGCGATGGGCAAAGCGATCTGATTATTCTTGATTTGTAACGGGGCGGCTTCGTTCTACGGCGGCGGTTTGCTTTCGGCAAGCCGATATTCTCTTGCGCCGGAGGACGGAGCAATTAGGCTAGGGGAGGTTTATCCATTGTGGAATCTGCGCCATAGATACAGCTATTGTAATGACATGTCTGATGTTGCATGCCATCCATCGCACGACGGATTTCCATGAACTGACAACACCCTGTCACTACGATTCTTTGGCGGTTGCGCCGGGAGTGCTAAGCCACAGTATGTTGCGCCACACTCTACTTGTCCGTCGTTACTCAGCCTCGCCGTGCTTAATTGACGTCCCATTCCACTCAACCTCAACCTCAAAACCTCCAGCCTCACCACGTCTCCCGCCAAGTCTCTCCCCTCACTGTCGTTCACGCACCGTCCACCCCTTGCGGCCAGCGCCCACCATGTCCTCGTACCTGGAGAAGCAGTCCTCTGCCTTCCGAGGAACCCTCGCGTCGGCCGCATCCAGGCTCTCCAACCCGAGCTCCGTGAAGGCCGCCTCCCTCGCACCACCATCGCCCTCGCCGTCGGCGACCTCGGACAGCACCACGCCGACTGCGAAGCGCAAGCGCGATGCCCCCCCAGATGTGCCGTTTTCGCAGCCGCAGCTGACGGGCTATGGCGCCGAGGTCAAGACGCAGATGACGTTTGCCGTCGACTACCTGAAGAAGAAGGGCGAGGCCAAGACCATCACGGACATCATCGACCACCTGAGCCTGCGGAGCTACTCAGATGAGCACAAGAAGGAGTTGACGGATGGGCTGAGGGGCCACCCGCGCGTGGAGTGGAAGCCGGACACGAGCCTGAGCGAGCAGACGTGGAGGACGGGCACGTACTTGCACCGGCCCATTATCCCGGGAGTCAAGGACGCGACGTCGCTGCTCGCACACCTGCAGCGCAAGACGGACGCATCGGGTGTGTGCGTCAAGGACCTCAAGGACGGCTGGCCGGACTGCGAGGACACGCTCACAACGCTGGAGCGGCAGCACAAGGTGCTGGTGGTGCGCACCAAAAAGGACAACCTCCCACGCTACGTGTGGGCGGATGACTCGTCGCTGCAGCACAAGGTTCAGCCAGAGTTTCAGGTCATGTGGCACCGCGTGCCGCTGCCGAGCCTCGACGACATGCACCGCAAGCTGGTCGGCGTCGGCCAGAAACCCACGAGCGAGGATCCGCGCAAGACGGCGCAGGGTCTGGGCAACAAGCCCAAGACGCAGAAGAAGCGGGCGGGCAAGAGGGTCGGCAAGGCCACCAATGTGCATATGGCGCACTTGATGCAAGACTACAGCAACCTGCGGCGGTGATGCCCGTGCGTCTCGCCGTCTCCCGCGTTGTGTTTTTGGATTCGTTTGGCGTTAAAAGGGGAGGGACTGTAACCCTAAAGGCACAAAGCATGAGGGACCCCTACGGGGGGCAGCGGCATAAAACGGCGTTGGGGGACATCAAGGACCAAAAATTGTATTTGCAAGCGGCGCTGAGCAAACCTAAAGCATGAATAAAGAGGCGAAGTCGTGACCGTCCTCGGCGTATGAGGAGTGCAAAGCCAGCGGCTCGAGGTAGGGCGAGAACGTCATCTTCGGCTCGCAACTCTTCCCTGGCGTTTCCAACTCTCGGGGTATCCATTTCCATTTCCTCGTTCCCTTCCAGCACCTGCTCCCTTTCTTCCATCATGGCTGCGACTCCACTGCCGGCTCCTCCCCCTGCGACGGCATATTCTCCTCGCGGATCCTGTCCAGCAGCTTGACAAAGACATGCTCCTCCTGGTAGCCGCCGACCTTGTACCGCCCCAGCAGCAGCACGCACGGCACCGCCTCGACGCCCTCCTCCTCGACGGCAGCCTCGGCCTCGTCGTCGACGAAGCGCGCGCGGCCGGCGTCGCGCAGCTCGGCGCGCACCACGTCCTCGGGCAGGCCGGCGGCGTCGCGGCCCAGCGCGACGAGCCAGTCCTCGTCGCTGATGTCACGGCCCTCGGCGAAGTGGCCGCGGAAGAGGGCCTCGACGACGCGCGCCTGGGCGAGGGGCCCGTGGCGGCGCAGCACGTTGGCGAGGAGCACCTGGCTGAGGTGCGAGGGGCCCGTCTGGCCGGTGACGGAGAAGGTGAGGTCGTACCGGGCGCCGGCGGCGCGCACGCGGCCGAGGTGCTGCTGGAAGCTACCCTTGCCGCCGTACCACTCGTCGTAGAGGGAGGGCTTGTCGCATCCTGCGGAACGGTACATCA
>NRSZ01000288.1:0-16905 GCA_002901185.1 Tolypocladium capitatum | reverse complement strand
GCGGGGGGGGGCGAGAAAGGCTAGGCATACTCGTCTTCAGCAGCGGATTCAGGCAAAACGACCGCCACACGACCTCAAAGCCGACGTCCGGGTGCCGGGCCTCGAACAGGCTCAGGGCCGCCTCGAGGCTGTGCTTCCCGACATAGCACCACGGGCACAGCGTGTCGGAGAAGACCTCGATGGGCACGAGGAGCCGCCGCCGCTCCGCCGCCGTGGCCGGCATCCTGGGCGGCATGGACGCGCGCAGCGCAAGGGGGCCGGGTTGGGTGAGGGCGGATCGGGATCGAGCAAGTCCGGTGGGGAAGGGAAGAGATGAAGAAAGGTAGTCATTCACTTTGTCGTCTGAATCGTATCGTCTGCTGTGGTTGTCGGAATGCGTGATGGCGGCGGAGAAGGTGAGTGCTTGATGAATGGGCCCGTCTGCTCTCTTGTACAGCACCTTCCAAGCAGAGAACCAGAGCGAATCTCATTCAGTCCAGCTCGTATCTGCGCCGGGCACCAAAGCACCACATTAGCCGCACTTGTAAGTGATGCCGCACCGCTCACCACCGCCCCTCGCGAGAGGCCGCACAACCACCGCCGCCGCACAAGCGGGAAACAGACGGCTGGCCCCCTTGCATGACGTCTCTCGCCTCCGAGTCCATGCAAGGCAAAAGCCCTCCCAGGCTTCGCCCGCGGCGTGCGGATGGTGGGCCGACTGCTACGTAGGCACAAAGCCGTCAACGGAGCAGCCAAGGCGGTATATTTTGGTTACTAATCAGAAATCAGACGACGTCCGTCCGAGGTCGAAACGTCCCGCCCCGCACCCCGCTGGCCCGTGGGATCCCAGTTGTCATTGTGACGATGCAGCTGGTGAGTAAACATATATTCGTGTCGCGCCTTGTCCGAGGTCGGCACGGGGACAGAGAGGCCAGACGGGCCGTCGAGTGGCCTGTCCGATCTGTGCCGCCGGCGCCAGCACCGAGATGGCCAGCAGTTATACTGTTTCTCCGCAACAAAGACCTCACAGCCACCAAGGCCACATCTTCCAAATCTTCTTGCAACACCGGCCACGACGACGTCCGCGGCCGCCAAAGCCGCCGGGGGCCCGACGTCCTATTGCGGTAACAAGGCCCCTTTCGATTCGGTGATAGGGGGGTCCCCCTGTCACGGGTCCGCCACTACTTCGTATGCAGTACGTAACAATACGCACGCATTAACAATAACCTCCTGCTTCAGAGCAACGCGAGCCACCCCTGCCCCATCTCTCGAACACGTCATGACGCGGGTAGGAATGCGAGAGGCCGAGCAGAAGGACCAAGAGAGGTTTGGAGCACCTAGGGCGAATGAGATGCCCGTGAGCCTCCAGGTGGCGCCGCAGCCGACACCGTGGATATCCGCTCCAACCGCAAATGCGCCACGTCCACCCGGCGACAGGGATGCCTCGGCGGACGAAACAGAGCCGATGATGGCTAGAATGGGCCATGAATGCAATAGGTGCAAATGCCCGGGAGCCAGCGCCACTGTGAGCAACAAGAGTCATCGACGTTGGGCATTGGCCGATGGGAGCGGCCTATCGAGAAAACACCCTACTCACACTCGGCCGTGTTTCTGCTTGCACTCGATCCCGCTTTTCCGGATCCATGTATTATTATCGTCGCTGACGACACAAGCACGAGCACCGCAAAGGGCAGAAACGGGCTCGCCCAACCCCCCTGGCAAGGCGGCTCGACGTGGCGGCGGGCCTCATGCATCTCCGGATTAGTATTCCGTGCGCCGCATGTCGCGGCATGTGGCCCACGAGCCTATTGGGCGAGCCCGTGTTGATGGAGCGACTTGCCAGCCGCAGGTATTGTCCCCTCGTCTCGTTCCGCCCTTCTGGCTTTTCCTTGGTGCCGACCAGCGACTCACGACTTGATTTTCTCGCAACCCACGCCTGCATGAGTGAGTCGGGATTGGCAAACGCGGCGAGGCGCGATGAATCTTGACCCCTTTTAACGATGCATACGTGCGCAACTCCGAGTCCAATTCTACATAGTGACAGCAAACCACGCAAATGCAACATACAGGGGGACGGCCCCCAAAGAGTCATGCCCCCTTTCCCCGTCCGCTTGACGGTTCCTTCATGTTCGGGCCACGAGGGCCAACTTGGTCCTGCCCGATAAACTCCTTCTATCCACCAACCTGGCCATGCAGATAAAGGGGGTGAAATAGATGTCGTAGTCATCATGTTCCCTTTCGCCGGTCTAGTGTCGGGGGCTTGACAAAGTAAATAGCGTAAATAGCCGGCAGAAGACGAGAAGTCAACGCAAGAGGCAAGGCGAAAAGAGCCGACGATTCGACACGTCGGAACACGCTCGTGTTCGACACCGGGCCTCACGGCCACACGGCGAGGTTGGCTGCGCATGAATCAGGCCGCAGCGAGCATAGACGTCCGCCTCCGGTGCGACCATCATGTCGACGGGACTCCAAATTCAACTCTCCGCCATTGCCCCTCTTCGCCCTGATCTTCGCACAACGTCACGGTGTATCGGTGGGCCATTCCCAGCCCGGTGAGTCGAGTACATCTCCGGACTCGCCCGCCGCCGGGAACAAGTCCTCTAGGCCATGTGTACCATGCCGGATTCTGTGCTCTGCGGTCGGCGCAGCTGCGGCGCCGCCCCGTAATACATCTGGTTCATGGCCGTGTTTTGCGGGTACGTCTCGGGCTCGGGGTACACGTAGCTTGCCGCATTGTGATGGGATGGGGAGGGAACGTGCGCCGGAGACTGCCACCCCACGTTTCCCATGTGAGGGCTGCCTCCGTTGCTCATCGAACCCGGCTGGTGTTGGTCCAGGCTCGGCTCCAGCGTCGGCGGTGGTCCGTAGCTGGTAGGGTGCGACGTTGGTCGGATGCCGTTGTTGCTGTAGCCCGTCGATGACGTGGATGTAGGGCTGCCCACGCGGAGATGGGGAGGAAGCTGGCCGCCTTGCTGCATATACTGAAAGTCGCCGGCGTGGCGGTGCATGTTGCTGGGGCCGGACATGTCCATGCTTGGTGACATGGACATGTTCCGATGCGCCGGAGAGGGCGTCGTCATGGGGGATCCGTGGTTGGACATGTGGTCGCCGTCAGACCGGGCTTGAGGCGCATTTTTTATCTTTGTTGCTGCCAGGGCCGCCGCGGTAGCCACGGCAGCCTCCTCAATCGTGCCGCTGTGATGGTTCTGGTGGCGGGTGAGCGTGGTGCGCCGCGTAAACGTCTTCTGGCAGTCGGCGTAGGGGCATTTGTAGGGGCGCTTTCCGGAATGCGTCCGTCGATGCCGCGCGAGCGAGCTGCTGTCGCTAAAGGGCTAGGACTCGGATGTTAGCCGCCGAGGAAGAGGCCTTTGAGATTCATCACAACGCACCTTTGCACACGTCTCGCAGTGGTGCGGCTTCTCACCAGTGTGTACTCGCTGGTGCACGGTCAAGGCGGATCTCTGAATGAACATTTTGCCGCACTCCGGGTAGTCACAGATGTGTGGCCTGACGCCCGTATGAATCCGCTCTAGAGCACCCATTAGTGACAGGATTCGCGGCCGGTGGATGAGGGAGGGCTCAACTCACCGTGCCGAGCCAAATCGCTCCTCCGCGCAAAGCCCTTCCCGCAGGTGCTGCAAGGATACGCCTTCAAGGGCGGTTGTGGGTGTTGGGCTTGGTGTGACATTTGTTGCATGGCCATGTTTGGCACGCTGCTCATGCCACCGGGCATGTCCTGGTACGCCGCCATCGTCATGGCGGCGGGGATCGAAGTTGGCATATGCATCGACGCTTGCATGGCGGATGGCGAGCCGTACGGCCGGGGCATGCTGTGAGGCGTCGAGTACGACGAGTGCTCGGACATGTGAGGGGAGACTGATCGTTCCATATCGGGCTCTTGCTTGACGAGAGGAAGTTGGTGAAATTGATAGTCTGCTGAAAGTCCGGGGAGATGTTGCTGCGAGACTGAGCCACGTTTCTTATTCAGCATGTTCGTAAGATCCATTACCCAACGCCGTGCCCAGGGGGGTCCCGTCCTGCTCAGTCTAAGCGGAGCCGGTCAGTCGTGGCTCCCGGGACGGTGGAAATGGGGGAGGGGTGGACGTACGCAGAGACAGCCAGCGATATATTAAAGGTGACTGGATTGTTCTGCCAGGGTCAGCAACCGTATGACTGGGGCTATTGCCAAATATCGCGACCAACAGCTATGGCGGTGGGGGGTTGGCCGAGGCAGTCGTGATCTGGCGGTTGGTGCCCGTCGTAATGGACGAGGTTGCCTGGTTTTGACGCTACCGTGAGCATGGGCCGCCCTTTGGCCAGCCCTTTGCCAGTTGGCCCAGATGCCAGACCTTTCAACCCCGCCCCCAACGCTCTGGCAGAGCGGAGATGGGTATCGACTTACCCTCTGGTGTCCGTGGCAACGCGGGTGCGAGTGGGTGGGAGTGAGGGTCCTTTGGCCTGCCGTTTTGCACAATGGGGCTGCGGTGTCCGCTGTGATATCTCGGCTTCCTGCCAGACCCGTCGCAAATGGGCTGTCAAGTCGGTGTCTGGCCGTGCTTGCGTGCTTTTCCTCGCGACGGATCGCAAATGGCCGTTGATGGTCTGGAGAGGGAGAGACGAAAACGGTTCTTGGCGACGATGCTCATGCGGAGTTTGCGCCCTCGGGAAAGACAGGGACGGTCAATGTACAGGGAGGCCAGCGGAGAGCACGCAGCCAACGGCCGGCTCGGCGTCCTCGGATGCGCGCCGTTGAACAGAAGTTGCACAGCGCAGTCTCGTGACAGCAACAAAACGCAGCCGGTGTTGTTGGTCCGGCCTGGCCGTGGCTGAACAGGGACCCGGCGAGGCTGCGGTTGGCTGGCGCACAGGTGAGAGCAGCGAATAACTACAAGGCCAGTCGCCTCTTCTGCTGTCGAGGTTGGTGGCGCCGGCTCTGTAGCCTCAGCGCGCGGGGCACGAGGAGGTTTGACGGGATGCGCTTCGACTCAAGACAGCCGTTGGACAGGGCGCCGCCGGATCGGAAGCCTGGCGCGACGAAGGGTTCGCGGCACGGCCGATGCTGCAAGATCTTCACACTCGGATGGCGTCGCGTTAGCTGCGTCGTGCAGAGCACATAAAGATCTCAGGGCGGGCACAAAAAGAAAGCATGGGACAGCAGCGAAGATGTGGTCGCCGCGCAGCTTCTTCGCCTCGGAGGTTTGCAAGGTGAAATATGTGCGGTTGTCCGTCTAGGGATCGGCACGACGTAACTTTTTAGGGGCCAAGCCTTTGAAGTTAGGCCCACAGGGGTGGCTTCCCAGACGGTGACAGGGCAGCGGCAGTGGGCGCCTCAGGCCAGGTCCGCCGGGGGGGGTGCGAAAACGAGGGTGCGAAAATAAAAACAAACGCTCGTAAAGTAAAATGGGATCAGAAAATCTCCCGGACCCTGGCGCAAGAGTGCGCCCTGGCCGAGGCGGACAGTATCAAACAGGCAGGCCCGGCGGCAGGGGTGCCGGCGAGCAGGGGAGTGAGCAGTGAAGCAGCAGAGCGCAGAGCAGCGCAAGCAGGCCCCGGGCATGGAGACGAACGGGCAGAAGGAAGCCAGGGCCGCCAACACGGATGTAACAAAGGCACGTACCTGGCGTGGTAGGCTAGCTCGTATCAAAGAGGGCCAAGCGGAGCCGATCCCGTGCTGGCGGTAGCCGGCGGAGGACGGGCAGCTGCCACGGGGCGAGCCTGGGACTGGCCGGGCTGGTGAGATGGGGATGGAGATGGCTGGTTGGCCGGCTGGTTGGTCGGCCGGTTGGTCGGCTGGTTGGTCGGCTGGTTGGTCGCTGGCCGTCCGGAATGGCGAGAGGCAGCAGAAGATACCTACGGATGGCCGCGGCCAGGCCTGGGGGGGGAGAGTCGGGTGCCACCAGTTATTATGGCCAGAGCCTGAGACCCGAGGGAGGCCGAGGACAGCGGCAAGGGCCGCGCAACGCGACGCAAGGCTGGCGAGACCAAGCCAACAATTGCACGGAGTAACTTGGTATGCGCCGAGTCAAAGAGAGGACATCAAAAATAGAATGCAGCGCGAACGGGGACGGGGCGTGTGTGCAGGGCGCGAGACAGACCGCCGGCCAAAAGCGGCAACGAGCATGGCTGGGTTGAAACGAACCCACGGGAGGCCAGCCGGGCCCTGCATGCTGGCGCTGTGCGCGGCTTGTAAAGGGACGCAGCATGTTCCGTACCTACCTGGGGTACCGGGCCTGCGCTGGACCGCAACCCTCGGGGGCCGCAACCCTCGGGGGCCGCAACCCTCGGGGACGGCCTGCGCGCGCGAATATGGGTTTCCGCCGTCGCGGGAATGGGACCGTCAGACCAGGCCAGCGGCGCGATGATGCGATGCGATGCGATGCGATGCGCGAGATCTCGCAAGGACGGCCGCCGTGGCCGCTCCCTGAACCGCCGCGACGGGCAACGGACCAGCATATGGTCGTGCGCTGCCTCAGGTGTTCACGAGGGAGCCCGGACAAAGGCACGGCATGCAAGGAAGATCCCGATTTTGGCACGCGGTCAAGCCCAGGCCGTTCGTGGCCTTTGATCCGTGGCCGTGCCCGGGCCGCCGTCTGGGGGGAAGTGCCGGCGGGCACGCACGCACTCGCCAGCGAACACACCGCCGAGTTCTCGCTAACCCGCCTCACATGACGGCAGTATTTGTTATTCTTTATTATATGGCTAGCCACGCGTACCAAGTCCGTAACGCCCAAAGCGGCACACACGTCCCTGGCTAGCCGTCTGCAGGCCAGTGTGGCCAAATTTGGAGGCGTCCGGCGTGCTGCATGAGATGGGCGGGCTCCACAAATCTACCATTGTCGCCCTCTTCTGAATGCCATGCTGCGGGTTAGTTGTGAACTTGTGACAGGTAAAGAGATTATCGGAGCCTCCAGCGTCGACGTCTCCATCCACCTCGGGAGATTACCCACTCATGTTTGGTCGATTGAGATGCTGGCTTGTTGCCAGGCTCCGTGGTCGACGTCCAACCCGTCCAACCCAGCCGCCCACCGGGCGGCTCGTTGCGCACGAGTACGGAGTACGACTTGTCAGTGATATCACGCACGTCGGCCGCCGACGGGGCAGGGAGCGGCATGTGCGCAAAACGAGGTGCCCCCTGCCGGGAACATCAATGGGGCCAGAGCTGGTTTGCTGGATGGAATGCAGTCGGTCGGTCGGCTGGCCCCAGTTGGCCGCCTCACGGCAGTCCGCTGGACTAACATTCACCAACCAGCGTCAGCCAGATATCTATCCCCACCCCCTCCTCTGCCTGCCCCGACGCACCAACCGAGTCCGACAGCTGACGTCCGACAAAGTGACGGCAGCAGGCAACGACCAAGGGCAGGGGATTGCGGGCCAACCCCCGGAAACGAGTCTCGCGATGTCGAGCCTACCAGCTGGGGCAAACAAAGATAACAGAAAAGGGCCCGCCGAGTCGGGCTGCCTGGCCGTCAAAGGCCCGACGCAGCGCGAGTGACTGGGTTTGCCCCGCATCGATCGCCGTTTGTTGGGACGGCTCAGCCGAGAGGCCCTTTGTTGCTTTCCAGCCGGCGGCTGCGTTACATGGCAGTTGTGCGAGCGTCATCACGTCTCCCGTGGATGTCATTCCGAAGCAAGTCTGTGCGACGACGGGCAGAGCGAGGGTGAGGCAGCGGCCCATCAGCGACTTAAGCCTCGAGATAAGGTATGAGGTGCTGCGGCGACGGGAGGGCTTACGGTGGTCCTAGCGTGCGGATCGGCACCGTGCACTGTGCACGATACAAACCCCAACCACGGGGTAATGCTCCGTACGGAGTATATGAACTCAACCCACGTGAAGCGGGCGGCCGTACAGCAACAAGGCCCAACTGTCCTGGCACCGAGCAAGTATCGCCGACTGCGGGGGCAACGCAAGCAGAACAATCCACATGGACAGACGGGGGCGCGATTCCCGCCCAGCTTGCGTTCCTCGGCTCCCAATGAGCGAGTCATCCCTCAAAGCAGAGAACAGGCACCTGCTCCAGGTGCCATCGTGGTAATCCCCGGCTCCTGGGCATTGGTTGGCTGCGTGGAGAGGCCGAAATGGCCCCATGCTAGCCCACGCCCACTACCTACGCCTAAGCCCAAGGCTAGCGCGCCTGGGACAAACACGGGCGCTAAACCGCTAACGGTATGTTTCTGGAAGCCCTTCCGGCTTCTCTGCGGTGCCCCAGTCCACCCCCTCGCTCCGTTTGGCATTGTTCTGCAGCCCTTCGAGAAGCTCCGGAAGCGTTTTGGGGCCGGGGGACTGCAGGCCGGTGGGTGCGTCGTGCTACGAGAGCGGAGCGAGCGGCAGCATCCCGATTCCCGCGCACAGCGAGGGCTCGCTACGAGCCTTCCTTCTTGCTGGCAGGTGCCATGCGCCCTTGGCAGTCGCGGCAGCCTCCGCCGCTAGGGCCTCCCGTCCAACGACAACTGAGTCGGCTCCCCGATCGTCTTCCAACTCCTCGAAAGTTTGCTCTCCATTACGGGCGAGTGAGGGCTTACCCCCGTCACGACGGCACTCCGACCGACTCCTCGAGTGCGGCGAGCCAAGGCTGCGCGTCGTCCCTGCGACAGCGTCTTCCGACGAGAGCCCGGGCACCGCCGCCGGCTCGCCGCTCGTCTGCACCACCCACTCCGGCCACTCGACGCGCCCGTGGTTCGCCGAGCAGTCCTGCGTACGGGATGCAGCAACACCGACGGACTGGGAGACGGGACATACAGCTGCAGACTCGCATGAAGCGACCCCATCTGTGCCTCGTCCTGCCGCAGAACGCCGACACTCCCTCGCTTACCCCAGAAGCCTCCTTCGTTTCAGAACGGACTACGAGTAATGTCCTGCAGCAAGGCTGGTGTGAGTGCCGAGCAATCCATCAATAACGCAGCGTCAGTGGCTGGCCTATTGTTCGTTCTAGCCCGAGAGCAAACTGCAGGCCGAGTGCTAATAATCTATTTCGCCGAGCTGGCGCACGCTAACGCCGTCCACATTAAGACAATTTTCCAGAAGGACACTAGTCGCCTCCAGACGACCCGATTTTGTTCAAGCCCGAATCGCCTCCGCCGCCCCGGGCAATTCATCGGAAACCGACATGAGCGATTTCCACCTAGTTCGATTTGTCCCGTGGTGCAATCAGCGCCTCCCTTTGCTGGTGCTTGTAACAGCGCACGAGTTGATGCATCCACGTGCACCTCGGCTTGGCTCCATGATCGGATCTCGCTGGCGGCCGCTCCCTTGCTGTGCCATGTCGCTGTCCGTGCCACCGCTCGGCTGCGCCTCCATCTCTGGATGTCGCTCGTGCGGATGTTCCGTGGCGAGATCGCATCGGATGGCGGCCACGGCCACGCCCCGCGCATATGCGACACCAGACGTGTTAAGAACGGCACACAAGCACCCATCAGCGACGCATTCGACAATCGCATCTGCGGTGGTCCTTGCGCCGGCTCTTGCTATTGTCGATCCCATCGGATTGCCCTTGCATGCCACCCTCCGCTTCGCATTTAGACGTGCCTTGCTGCTTCTGCCATAGCCCGTCACCGAGGACGGCACGCGGTTCAGTCAACCATGCATCCCGGCCTGCCCCAAGCTCACGGGCCAGGCGACAGTGGAGTATGGAATCCGATTGGGTGCTTCGGACGAAGTACTCCGTACCAGCTGCAAAATACCTCCCTGCGCCGCTACGCTGCGCTCGTCAATGCCGGCCAACGGCTCCAGTCCGCGCCTGGCTTATTGATGGGCCCCTTGTCAATGAGCGGTCCAAGGACACCGGGAGTCTGGATATCCAATGACGGCCTCGCGCGGCCCATCCGGCCTCGCGGCCGTCAAGTCACAGGCTCGCAGCTGGCCGTGAATGGGGCGACGAGTTACATTGTCTGGCACCGGCTCCTCCGTGTGTCTCTCCCCGCCACCGTACTCGCGCGTCGCCTCGATCCGAACTGGGAAAGCTTCCAGAGAGAACCGGGCAAGGCTGGCAAGGTGCATCTGCATGTGCATTGTCAGCGGCTGCCACGAGCGACACCGCCGTCGCCCTGGTCCTTTCCCTACTCGTACGAGTATGCCCTGAGCTCGAGCGCCAGTTGCCGCGCGATGTGACGGCTACAGGAATCGCCCCCATTGGCTGGAACATACACCTCTCCGATCCGTCCCGGCATCACGTTAAAGTACGCGATCGACGGCAAGAGGGGCAAGGAACTGGGCAAATCGAGGTTGCTGGCAGCGGCAGCAAGGAAGCTGCTCGTCACTTTCCCTCATGGCTCAAGATTCCGAGGTGGCATCATCATGTCTCGGCAGATGAGGACGGGCGCCAGAACAAAGTGAGTCTTTTGGGGTGTTTGCTCGAAGGAGAAGAATGAGGGGGTTGTTGGTGCCAGCCAGGAGTCCACGGGCTGCGCCATGCCTCGGCTGCCGCACTCTCTAGGTAGGCTCCTCGTCGCCGCACGCTGCAGATCAATGTAGGGAGAATAAAAGATGCCTGCCATGCAAAAGGACCGCGAATGACACATTGTCTTCTGTTGGTGCGGATATAATACCGCCTACCCTGCACCGCGTCGCGCGCATACGGGCGGGGATGGCTTCTTTCCCGACAAAGTTCCCGAATAGAGTGATGTCCTACTATTGTCGGTGAGGTACTTTTGTTCTGCCAGGAAACTGTGCTGCCCCACGCGGGCCAAGGTGCCCACGTCGAGTGAGTTCTACTCGTACGAGAGCCTTGAACAGGACAAGTCAAGGAAGGACATCTGAAACAAATGCTTCACAGGACGTCGCCGGATGATGGGAGGAGTATGTGAGACCCGAGGAAAAGAGACCTGGAGATTTCGCAACTGCCGTCGAGGTGCAGTTCTGTCCATTACGTGTCCCCCGTGCTCAGACCTCTGATATCCAACCACCCCCCCGTTGTCATAGGCCGTTCCCGGAGCCCCATACCCATCGTGCAAAGCATATTCTCCACGGAAAGTGTAAAACAGGTAGATCACTCGCCCGCCCGCCCGGCCCGCTCATCAGCCGTCCCAGCTCCGGCTTACCATCTTGGCTCCACGCGTTCGATCGGCGTCTCCACGACGTTGTTGTCGCCAAAGGGATCGTCGTCGTCGTCGTCGTCGTCGTCATCGTCGACAGGGGCGGCGGGCTTTTTGCCCGGACGCGGGGGCCGCGCCGGGGCAGGCAGGCCAGAGGGTTTGGGGACGGGAGGGGCGGCGCCGCGGGGGACTGGTCCGAGGCTCAGGCCCGAGACGTCGGGGGTGTGGTCTTCCTTGCCCTTGAGCGTAGCCACTGCGCATCTGGCGTGAGTGACGGGTGAAGGGGGGAAGGGGGTGAGGAGAAGACGTACTCCGGTAGAGGTGGGCTTGCTCGGCGAGCTCGTCGTCCGAGTCGCTGTCGGCGTCGAGGGACTGGTCCAGCTGCTCAAACGACATGAGGGCATGGACGAGCTCGTCGTTGGCGTGGAGAAGGCTGCCGAGCCACTGCTCACTCTCGACGTTGTGAATCTAGAAGCCCCGCCATCAGTCACACATCCCCAGCCTCCCTGGGTCTCGAACCTACGTAGCGCAGGATCCGCCGACGGAGCTGCTTGCACGCCTCGAAGTGGTGCACCGCCACCGTGTTCTCCGAGATGCGCTCCCGCTCGCGGTTGATGCTCTGCAGCGCGTTCATGAGGTTCGTCGACGCGATCGACGACTCGGCGATGATCGACTTCATCTTCTCCTTCTCGGCCTCGAGGTCGAAGGGCTTCCGCTTGCCCCCCTTGCTCCTGGACTTGGACTTGTCCTTCTTCTTATCGCGGTCAAATAGCGATGTGTTGTTGGTCTTGAGGAACGTGTGCCTATCGACTGCGGGGGCTATTTGCGGCGTCCATGGCTGGCTGGAAGGTCCGGCGCCGGGCCGTTGCGAGGCTCGCTCGGCTTCCTCTTCCTCGTCGTCGCCGAAGGGGTTTTCGGTTTCCCGGATGACCTTGGACCTCTCCTGCGTGACGACGACCTTTCTCTTGGGAAGTTCCTGCGTGGCGGATCAGCTCGTTTGCCGAGCGCAGATGCTCGCGAGAGTGTCGCGCTCACGTTGTAGAGGCGCGCGATCCTCTCCAGCCCCGGCGTTGAAGCGTACTGCGACCACTCCCGGTACAGCTCCGTGCACTTCTTCCTGACGGCCGGGTCCGACAGGTCCGACGTGCCGCACACGCGGAGGCGCTCCAGCAGCGGCTCGTCGGCAAAGGCGCGCTGGAAGTGCGTGCCCGCGTTCTGAATGAGCCCGTCGAGGAGGACGAGGGCGCGGATCTGGCGGTGGACGTTGCCGTACTTGAGCTTCTTGCGGATGGCGCGGGCGGCCTCGGTCGGGCCCGAGGCTTGCAGCTTGATGACGTCGACGAGGTCGGGGATGCCGCTGAGGTCGTCCTCGCCGTAGGACTCCGAGGTGAGGTTCTCGATGGTGACGGTGACCGCCGAGTAGGGCTTCTTCTGTGCGTGCTTGTCAGCCGGCGAGGTTGCGTGGTGTCGGGCCGGGCATGCGCATGTTTTGCAGGTGAGCACGACACATGGCGAACCATGTCGACCGAGAATCTCACCGAGTGAGCCGCGGCGAGCTGGCTAGTCTCATGGGACTGGGTTCGGGGGTTTCTTACTTGCGAAAACATGCTGGGCTCCGACGGCAGCGCCCTTGGCTCACCACCTCAAAGCCGACGCTCTCGCTCGCACCCTGCGGCCGCCATCAGCTCCTAGGCACGGGCGAAAGGTGCCAGGACATGCTCACTTCAGCTCCCGGAAGATACGTATCTCTATCCCGGTCACGACGTCCCGCGCGACCCGGCCGAGCGCTCACGGATGCGCAGCCTGCGGGGGCAGCTGGGCCAGTCGGGCGGACGCAGTGTCTTGGTGGAAAGGAAGAGGACGAGGACGAGGACGAGCTTTGGGTGCCTTTGGTGCCTGAAGGGAGCGAGCCGGCGATGAACAACGGTGGATGGACGACGCGGGCCTGTGCTTCGGCTGGCGGTAGGTTCACAGCTCCGCGGCGGCGGGCAGCAGCGGGGAGGGCCGTGGCGGGGCGGCGTCTAAGAATGCGGCTCGTGACGTCGACCAGGGGCGCCAAGTAATGCGCGTGGTGTTCACAAGCATAGAACATGAATGCCGCCATCAAAGATGCTACGCCGTCTTTATAAAGAAACACCTCTATAGAGCATGGTTGCTTTTACATGTTGAACATGGCAGTATGTGATGTCGTTGCCCAGTCATCTCAACCGTGGTGCTCGTGCATCCATCAGCCAGACTTGCCCAGCCCCAGCAACACCAGGTTCGCAACGTTCATTACGGCAATGACCAGCCAGACGAGCACCGCAAGGGCGGTGATCCACCACGGGTTGGACATGTTGACGGCCCCCGTCGTGCTGCCGGCGATTGGCCGTCCATCCTCGTCCGTGTACCGCGCCATGCCGGGCTGGACCGTCATGAACCGGCAGCGGCTGGTGAAGTAGATGAGCGGGAGCGTGACAAACGGCAGCACGCTGCTGAGTGCGACTTGCGATCCCGTTAGCGCGGAGTTGAGGCCCGATCGCCCCACGGCCCCGGCGATGATGATGGACGGGGTGATGCTGATGGAGCGCGTAATGAGTCGTCGCAGCCACGGCTTCATCTTCCACCGCAGCGCACCCTCGCTGACCATCTGGCCCGCGATGGTGCACACAATGCCGGCGGACACACCGGAGAGTAGCAGCGCCAGCGCAAATATTGTGCCTACCGCCGGCGAGATGCTCTGGGATAGTAGATCATGGATCCCAAAGATGTCGGCCTCGAGGGCATCGGGGTTCTGGTATAGCGAGGCGCCGGCAACGATGAGAATGGCCGAGTTGACAAAGAGCGCAAAGGTGAAGAGCGACAGCGCGAGCTCGGTGATGGAGTATTTGAGCGAGTGCTTGATGGCTGCGTGAGACGGAATGTACGTCATCTTATCGTACCCGTTGGTGGTGGACGCTGCCGTGGACACGGGGTCTTCCGGGAGGAGGCCGTGCTTGGTGTCGTACTCTCTTAGCCGCGGCTGGACGATACCCGATCCCAGGAAGAGGCTATGAGGCATGACTGTAGCGCCAAGAATGCCGCAGGCCTGGTATAACCTGAAGAGCCCGTCAGCACGTACGCAAGTGTTGGGCGGCGTGGCTGAAGGAGCGGCGCCCGACTCACCCCTGAGACTCGACAAGGGCACTCGAGGGTAGGTATCCGCGGAAGACTTCCCCCACGCTCGACTCCTTCATCATAGACAGCTGGATGCAAAAACACACGGCCACGCCAATGACGAGCAGGCAAACGAACATCTCAAACAGGCGTAGCCCCTTCATGGCGCCATCGGGCCGGTAGAAGAAGAGTATGACCATGACGTCGAGGACGGACAGCGCGCAGCCGGCGACCAGGGGCAGCTTCGGGATGAGGAGGTTCAGCGCGATGGCGGTGCCGACGACCTCGGCGAGGTCGGTCGCGATGATGGCGATCTCGGCCAGCCCGTAGAGGAACCAGTTGAGCCAGCGGGGCAGGTAGACGCGGTTCATGGACGCCAGGTCGAGGCCCGTCACGGTGCCCAGCTGGACGGCCAGGCTCTGCAGCAGGATGGCGAAGAGGTTGCTGAGGAGGATGATGAAGAGGAGCTTGAATTGATATCTCGCGCCGGCGGCGATGTCTGTGGCGTAGTTGCCAGGGTCGACTGCAACAAGTCAGTTCGCGATTCGCGAATAGCCTCGAGGATGCTCACTGTAGGCCACGGAAATCATGAAGCCCGGCCCGATGAACTTGGAAAACGTGACGAAGCAGTGCTTGGTCTTGTCCAGCACCGTCTTGGCCTTGACGGCACCGCCCTGCCCGAGGCTGCTCGCGCTCACGAGAGCCCGGGTCTTCTCCCCAGAGAGGCTCCCGTCGCCGGCGGCAGCAGCCTGCAGTCCCTCGGCCGTGTGCTGGACGCTCTCCTGGTCCTGCACCTCCGTCTCCGAACCGCTCGGGCCCATCGCCGCATTGTGTCGTCGCATGGTGTTTGCTTCCTGACAGCGACAGCGTCACGACTCAGTCGGAGAGTCTTGTCGTCGCCGCAGTCGCACTCTTCCATGTGGCGGGGCATGAACACGGCTGGTCTATCAAAGTCGTCGTCGAGTTCGTTTTATATGCCTCGGCCACGAGTAGGGGCCATCAAGCCGTGGTACTTGAGCGGCTGGAGCCGCCGAAGCGTCTCGTACGAGCTCGGGCGCCGGCGGTGCTTTCCTGCACCTTCCGGACGCACCCGAATGCAGAATACAGCCCAGAATTGCACTGTGGCACGTCGTACATTCGCCCCAGGCGCGACGGACAAACACCACGGGCGGTACGCATGGCCACCGTGCTGATGAGGCAATACTTTCCCTATACCCGTATTAATTGCCCCCCCCTGTGGCGAGCGGTGGCCGTCGGGAACGCTCTCCGTCGTCCCACCGGATTGGACCCATCATCGACGGACCGACTGCAGAGGCCCGCCCGCTCTGCTCGGGAGCTACGCCTCGCATCTAAGCGTCTGCCGTGCGACACGTTCGGCTCCGGGGCTGAGTCGACAGACGTCGTACAAGAGGACGAGCTTCTCCAGCTGCTCACCGAGCGACGGTGGAGACGTGATCACGACCAGTTGGGGGGGGGTTCCATTGCCTGCACTTGGCATGTCCAACCATGCTTCCATTTCCAAACCCCTGCGCCGGTCGACTGGTTGGTGTCGAATGCAGCTCTTCGAAAAACTCGTTCTAAGCCTGGTTGAAAGGCACGCCCCCCCATCGTTCCCAAAACTCTATGCTCGGCATCAGATGACACACAGCTTCGAGCGTTCTTGCATCCATCACCGAGTCTTACGTACCCGTACGGCATCTGCGTCCCAGACGACGCGCGCATGCTGCCTTGGTGCAGTATCATCAACGCAGCACCCCCCATCTCTTACTTCTGTTTCTTGCCAGACTCGGCTGCAGCCCTCTCGTGCTCCCGCTTGGCATAAATGCCCGCCGTAAACGGATCCTCGTACCGCAGCGCCAGCACATACACCACGAGCACCCAGGCCGACAGCAGCAGGCCCGCAGGCTTGCCAAACACCAGCGCCGAGCCGAGGAAGCTCATGGTCGAGCCCCAGTACATGGGCGCGCCGCACACGTTGAACGGGAAGCCCGTGACCATCTCGTCCATCAGGATGCCAAAGTAATCGCCCAGGAAGGTGCCCGTGATGCCCAGCACCCACGTCGACGAGATGACCAGCACGTTGCCGCACGCCAGCAGCGCATACCCGGCGGCCTGCGAGTACAGCGTCTGCAACAGCGGGTGCGATGGCTGCTCCGAGATGGCCGTCTTGTAGAGCCAGTCGCGCGCGAGGCCGAGCAGGAAGATGGTCACCGCGAGCGCGTAGCACGCCGTGCGCGAGCGGCCGCCGAAAAGGTTCGTCAGGAGCTTGTTGTGGTACTCTGCAGTGCCTCGGGGTTAGCTGCCTGTCTCCGCCGCGGCAAGGAGGCGAGGCGTGGTGTTCGAACCTTGGCGAGCGACGACACTACGGTGCGAGACGAGGCACGTTAGCTGGATCCGGGCACGCATCGCAAGGGGCCATTGCACACGGACGCAGAACTCACTTCCAGAACAGCGGATTGAAGGCGATTGAGCATGCAGACACTGCGGCGGGCACAGACGCACCGTCAGACACCACCGTCACGGGAACGCGCCCCGGCGCCAGGGAACTCACCCAGCAAGCTCTGCTTGTCAAAGTCGACATGGCTGACGAGATCACCCACGACATCACCCACGAGAGACGCCATGTTTGCCATCCGCACGCGAAACAAGCAGTTGCGAGAGAAGCGGACAGGCTGTACCCGGCAGCTTGAGAGCTCAGACGGTGCGAGAAGTAAAAAGGTGCAGGGCAGGGGATGGCGGCTGTGGGTGGGGTTTGTCCCGGGG
>NRSZ01000287.1:0-11955 GCA_002901185.1 Tolypocladium capitatum | reverse complement strand
GGTGGGTGGATTGGATGAGTGCCTGAAGCCACGAAACGACGGACAAAGCGGGTCGCAGGTGCGAAATGCGGATTCGGGACGAGACGACAAAAATCAGTCGTGAATAGAAATGCGGCAAGGGCTTGAGGCGCTTGGTTGTCGTGCGAGACGGCGCGCCCCCCGAGCACCTAGCTGGTAGGTACTGGGGATGTATGCGGCAGAGGAGGACCAGAAGCCAGCAAAGGGGCGCGATGGGATGTGGCGCGCGGCGTGTTGCTCTGCACGCGCGGAGATGGCGACAGTCTGCTTCAGGAACACTAGGAGCTGGGGTGCGGACGGAGCAGGTAATTAGGCCCCGGTTGCCAGGCTCGTCGACCGAGTATCAGAAGTTATGCTCTGGGGGGCCGAAGTCGACGTCAGGTAGGTTTTCTTGCTCGTCGTCTTGGGCAAGCGGCGCCGAAGGGGCGCGTCCGTCCTGGGCTCTCGGCACGGCGACGAGCGCCAGGGGTGATGGGAAGAGAGGCGCGTCTGCCAAACAACGTCAGTGGGTGAGAGCGAGCTCCAGGAATTGACTTCGGCGATGCGCTGGTGGGGGTCGGCGGTGACGCGGAGACTGGAGCGAGGCCGAGGCGAGGTGGGTGAGGCGAGGCGAGGCGGCGCTATGGCGCGACGGCAGGGCTGAGACGTGCTTGCGCGACCAGCGACGGAGGAGGAGGGATCGCGAGAGACGCCGACGACGGGAAACCAGCGGCGCGCAGGCGACAAGGCTGTCTCTTTCTGCCTCCGTCTCGCTGTCTCGGCCACGGAGGGGGTGCCTTGCCCCGGTCCCAACGGCCGGGCCTGCATTGGGTCGCGAGGCGTGGGGAGCGGAGAGGCCTTTCGGAATGCGTCTTGCGCCGAATAGCGGCTGCTCCTCACCCCATCTGTCCCCTAGTGCTATGCTCGGCGAACCTGGGGGGGCCCATGCTCCAGAGACGGCCCGGAGACGGCTCGGAGACGGCCCAGAGACGGCATCGGGGGGGACGCAGCGGGGAGCGGGCGGCGGGACAGGCGACGCGGCCCGACGGACGACTTCAGGAGAGCAGAGGGCTTACACACGGTCAAACGAGAGTCGGTGCGCGGCCCGTCGACGACGAGAGGCGGCAGGGCCGAGCAGCTCGAGCGCGGCGGCGGCGGCGACGAGAACGAGAGACGACTGGGCGTTGCGAGGCGTCGGCGAGGGCCGTCGACGGGGGGCAGCCGGGCGATATATTGCAGCGGGCTGGCGACGGGTGTGTAACGCAGCGGCAGAGCTTCAGTTGGCGGTTGAGGCAGACGTCGGCAGCGTCGAGTTGTTGTCTCTTCTCCCGTGCGGTTGGTTGACCTCATCGGTCTGTCGCAGCCGTGGCGCCTCCGCACCGGACCTCCCCTGCCACTCCGTCGACAGGGCCAGCCCAGCCGGTTACATCATCGTCCAACCCCCCCGGCCATCGCCATGCACGCCACGCCACCTGGGCCCGTCTCCAGCCCGACCGAGGCAGCTTGACTGCAGCCGGTGAGCTGGCACTGACACGCCAGCCCGGGGACCAGTCACGCCCGCCCTCGGCCGGCCCTCCTATCGGATCCAGGCGGCATCGTCCACCTCGCCGGCCCTCGGAACCGCCCCCTCCCCAGCGACCCCGGCGACGACGACCAGGTTCGCGAGCCCTCGGGCCTCCACATCCGCTGCGACGGAGTGCGCCTGTGCGCCCCCTGCATCAGGCCGACGATGCCAGAGCAGCCGGCGGCCCAGCGAGCACGGGCGTCGAGGATCCGGACTGCCGGGCACGCGGCTGGCCGCCACTGGCGCCGACAGCCTGACCGCGAGAGCCCGCGACCAACACGCCAACAGGCCTTGCTCTCGTGACGCCTGCGAGCTGTGCCCTGCGACCGCAGGCCGTGCTTGGTGCGACGAGGCAGACGACGACGCCAGCGCCAGCGGTCGGGGGCCCGTCCGCTCGCTCTCGCAGCTCGACCTCACGGGCCATGCGCCGCTGCTGCAACCGACTGGCCGCGTCCGTCGTCGAGCCGATGCCACTTCAGCGCGCCCCCCGAGCGGAGCCATGATCGCCGCCGGCCGGGTCGCCTTGTCGAGGAGACGCTTGTTGGTGCTCGCACCTCAAGCCACTGGCGGTCAGAGGGTCCAAGCAGTGTCATGCTCTCCGTTTGCAGCTTCTGCCGTTGCTTGCCGCCGTTGCTCGTATGCATCGTTCCACACCCACCGCTTGTCCCTTCGTGCACCAAGTAGGGGCGGGATCTTATAAATAGCACCCTTCGTTATCGCAGCACGTCGCTCCATGACACGACGACGAGACGCTGCTTGACTGTTGCTGTCATCTCCCGCGCCGCGGAAACGCAACACGTTGCCTGACTACGCCCCGAACGTCGGGGGATTTTGCATGCCCAGCCTTCCGCCGTGCAGCTGCGGACGTCATAATGCTTCTGGTAACCACCCTCATGCGTCATCGAGCGTTCCCTCCCGAGTTCTAGACCCTTCCCATCCTGCCATGTTGGCCAGTGGCCGCGACGCGACGCCGCAGAGGCCGGTTGGGAATCGAGATTCCCAAGGCTCAGGCTGCATGGTCGGCGCACCTCGACTGTGCAAGGCCTTGTCTTCGGCTTCTCTTCGACGAGGGAGGCCTCGACGCCGTTTGCCGTCATCTGGCGCTGCCGGTACGGGCGTTGTTTGGCATGGCACCGTTTCCCCGCTTCGCCGCCCGCCAAGGGGCGTCGAAATGAAATCCGTGCAACCGTCTTTCCAGGAATTTGGATCGACGGCGCCGGCGTGGCGATCCCAGCACCAGTGCGGGTGCTGCCGGCATCCATGGCTGTTTCCTCTGGCTCCCTCTGCTTTGGCGAGTTCTGCGCGCCTGTCTGATTTTCGGCGTCTTTGTAGGCGCCAAGAGCCCAAGGTACGGCGAGCTTCGCAGAGGAGCTTTGGAGAGGAGCATTGGAGAGACGACGGGGTCGATGCTATCATGCCTTGGCTCTTCGAACCCGTACCGCACGCTTACGACACGTGCACTCCGGACTCGTACGTGCATCACTCGTCGAGCGGTGTGTAAACCGAGAAGCATGGCGTGAGAGTCGACCGACTGGACTGCTCCTCGGGCCATCGAATATCACCACGGTTAGCATGTCGTCGCGAGAGAGCCCAGGCACGGCGCTTAAGCGTAGGAGGGCAGCAGAACACCGCTGCATGCAAGACCGCTGGCTGTTCCTCGCCATTCGTCTCCAATGAGTCATCATCACGAACAAATACACAAGCCCAGCGCCAGCCCCCAGCTCCCAGCTGGCTTCGCCAACAAACGTAGAGGCGGTGGTTTTTCGCCTACTCCGTATTGCACAGCTCAAAAGACAACCTTGGAGGCCACGCTCAGCAGCCAAGCAGCATCCTTCCACCCGCCCTCGTCCGTCGCAGGAGGCGGTATCCGCTCCAGCGGCGGCGCGTTGGACACGCCCTCAAAGTGCCGGCCCGACAACCCGCTGCGCCCCGACCGCGCCAGGTCCTCGTCGGCAAACGACTCATCGTCATCGTCGTTGTCCGACTCCTCTTCGTCCTCATCCACGGAGAAGAGCGACCAGCCGATGACGTTGCTGATCCACGAGCCCTGCCCCGAGTGCCCGCGACGGACGAGTCGGCGCACGGCGGCCTCGTCTTCCTGCGCCGTGTCGCGCTCGAGCTCCTCGAGCTTCTCGTCCAGGTTGACAAAGTCAGGTCCCGCCATGCTGGCTTCCTGGCTGGGGAAGTAGGAGCCGTCGCCGCCGGCGTGGTCGAGGGGGTGGTCGAGGGGGTGGTCGAGGGGGGTGCCCAGGTGGCTGCGGTTCTCGCCTACGCTGTGCGATCGGCTGTCGAAGCGGCTCGGGAACTTGCTACCGTTGGGCGTGGCGTCGTCGTCGGCGAGGGCGGAGCTCCCGCATCGGCTGGCGAGGCGTTCGCGGGCGAGCTCCTGCTCAAACGCCTCCTCGTCAGCGTCGCGCATGCCCATGAGGCTCGTGGAGCTCTGCCTCGAGACGAGCCAGGCCTGGCCCTTGTACTCCCTCGCCTCGGAGCTCAGCAGCGCGCCCGTCCGCAGCAGCCAATCGCTGTCGTTGCGGTCCTCGGGCGCCAGCAGGCCATCGTCCCTCCGTCTCCTGGGCGTCGCGGTGCCCGACGCGGGCTTCCTCGCGTGCGCCCCGGCGAGGTGCGACGATGACTTGCTCTTGGTCATGGGCCCGCTGGGCGCCGACGGGTTGCGGCGGTGGTGCGAGCGCGAGCCCGAGGGGGTCGCGGAGCTGGAGAGGAGGCGCGGCGTCGTCGGGGCGGATTTGCCCTGCAGATAGGAGGTGCTGCGCGGGGGCTGGAGGAGGTCGGGGAGGTCGTCGCTGTCGTTGAGGGGGAGCTTGGCCGTCAGCGGCGCGAGCGAGAGGTGGTTGATGTTTGTCGAGGAGCGGTTCTTGCGCCGGGCGCGGTCGGCGTGCTGGTTGTAGGCCACGTCCATGATTGAGGCTGGATGATGCGGTTCGATGTTATCGTCGTCGCCTTGCACTTGCACCGTCCATGGAAGCTGGAGGGCTGTCGAAGCCGCACAGGCACTTGATCGGTCAGTTCGGCACGGGACGTGGCGCTTGTTGCAATAGCTCGTCCTAAGAGGGTCCGGGAGGGGGCGGCAGAAGCAGCGAGCTCCCTCCCCAAGCCGAGGCCGAGGTTGACCGGGGTAAACAGGCTTTCCGTTTTCAACGTGCGATCGGACTGCCCACTCGCAAACACCTGACGACAAAGACGCAGGACTCTCGAGCCATCCGCAATGCTCTGGATGGATATACTCGTAGCGCTGGCGAATATGGAGCTGGGAATATCGGCAGAGCTGAAGGTTTTGCGTCACGGCAGCACAGCGGTGAGCAGCAGCTTCCAGCTGTCATCCCCACCTGGCCTGCAGCGGTTGGTCAGAAGCCCAGCCCACCGGGCAATAACGGGCGCCAAGTGCCTGCCGTTGAGAGTCATCAGCGTTATTGGCGTTATTAACCTTTTTAGAGTCATTCGCGTCATTAGCGTTGTGCTAGCCATCAACGGCATGCAGCTGGTCGGAGCGGCATCGCATTCTATGAGGGAGCGCCGGTGCAGTGAATCCTATCGAGCCCAGGTTCTTTTACGGGCCTCGAGACTGGGAAAGCCTCGAGGGCGAGAGCTGGGAGACTTTCACCCTGGAGACTCAGCAGCCGAGGAGAGCAGTCGGACCTGGCGGGACGCAAGACGTCGACGCAGGACGAACTGGCACGGCCGATGCAGCTCATCTATACGACGAGGCCATGATTCCGCTGTGCAGACTCAACCCGACTCATGCGAGCATACCGATTTGTGGCCAGGATGGGCCCGGACTTCTCCCGATTCGCGACTCGACCAGTCATGGAGATCCCCTTGGTGAGAATGGGGACGAGCACGGAGGACACCCTGCCGGATGGCACGGTGACGTCTATCGGAAGGATGTTCCGGGGATCTTTGTACGAACAGTGGAGCTCGACTTGCCCGCCAAGGCACGGTCAATGTCGGACAGCATGTTGCCGCCGCACAGGGAAACCTGTGTGTGAAGTCGAACACGACGCTCGCACACCACAAGATGCGTCATCGTTTCCTGCCTTCGCCCGCAACGCCTTTCCTTTATTTCCCTGTCGTGTTGCAAGCCACGATGCGGCCGCACCTGATATCTCGTGTATAAGCAAGAAACCCCCGTCGTCCAGTCCGGTCCGTGAACCCAATTCGTTCAAGTCAAGTACCTGTAGAGCATGCATCATCCGCAGTCGCGGCCGTGCAAAGGCCTAGGACATCTTCTCAGATTCCGTGCTTCGGCACGGCGCCGGCATGGTTCAAGAGCACATGCCCAGAACCGCGAGTGCTGCCAACACCATCAGCAGGGTCTTGTTGATGCCCGTGTTGCCGCTGCCCGAGGGTCGGTCCGGGTTGGGTCCCACGGGCGCCTGGATCCAGTCTCGAGGAACCTGCGCGATAAAATCGGACCAGTAGTCACCCATCAAGTGGTATCCCTGATTCGTCGGGTGGATGCAGTCTCGGAGCTGCGATGTGGGAAAGGACGTAAAGTTGGCGGCGAGGACGTGGTGGCCGTCGTCGAGGCGCCGCTGGACAGCGTCCGGGATCAGGCTCTGGAACTCGCGCGTCGCGGGCCATTGCGCCGGTTCGCAGGTGTCGATGATCATGGCGACAAGGATGACGGCGTCGGGGCATGCCTTGATCATCTGGTCGATGAGGGCGCCCAGGCGAGCGACTGCGCCATGCGGGTCGTTGCCCTCTGTTGAGATGGCGCCGTTCGGGTTCATGTCATTCGTGCCTGCGTGGAGAAGAATCATGTTCGGCCGCTGCCTCAAGGACGGCTCGATCTCATCGGAGATGTACTCGATGGTCTTGCCGGGCCATCCAGCCTGGATTGAGTGGCACGCATGGTGTCAGCGAGACGATGCGTCACGGAAATGAATGAGAAGCTCGGTGGTGGACGTACAAAGTATCCATCGCTCATCGTCCCGCCCGTCGTCACGGTTCCAGCAAAGGTAACCTTGTCCTCTGAGACGGGCCGTCAGTCGCACGCCGCGTCGCAGTGTCTCACAGACCAGCGAACTCACTAGACAAGTCGTCCCGCAGCTGGAGCCGGTAGCCATTGCCGTCTCCTCCGGCGGTGTCGCTCAGGGTTCCAAGAGTAATGGAGTCCCCGGCGCAGAGAATGCGTAGTTCCGTGCCCTGCTTGATGGCCTTGCCCAAGGCGAGATCCAACTTGTCCGACGGGTTGAGAACGCCCGGCGTGGCATTTGCCCTCCCGACCTGTCCGTGGTCTACATTGTTCGAGAGGATGACTTGTTCCGGCGAGGTAGCGGCAGCAGCGGTGTGCCCGAGGACGCAGGAAGCGATGACTATCGCCGTGGCGATCATGGATGCCTATGGGTGACGGGAGAAACGACGCCGACTTTGGAGGAGACCCGACAGAGTCGAGGAGATCAATACTGGAGCTGCCGCCCGTTCCGTTCTGGTTTCGTCCGCAGTTGGTTCGACGCTTACGCATGCTCAGGCTGCTAGGTGAGCCTGGGGCTTCGTTCGGCCAACACGAGCCAGCATTGTCTTCGTCCAACTCAGCCGGGAGATGTGCGCTCGGCGTAATGAATGAAATCAAAAACCAGAAAACCAGGCACGAAGCCGACGGGCAGCTCAAACCGATGGCCCCGGCGGGTGCTACAGGGGAAAGGCGAGGCGAGGCGAGGCGAGGCGGGAAGCGATGTCTTCGAACCACGCCTGATCGGTGTTCTCCGTACTCGTTGCACTCAGTGCTACCGATACGCCTCCAGCAGGGCTGTGGTTTGCTATATTGCCACAGACAGCACACGGAGTCGTCCTGATATGACATTCATGAATTGAGTCCTGGCTGGCCTCCTAACCTGCCGTAGGTCAGTCTTGAGCATGTCCTCAAAAGCTTCTCTCGAAGACTGACGTAACGCTGCTCGCCTTGTCCAAAGATCTTGCCTCTGGAGATGTAACGTCTTGTTAACGCGATGGTGCAATAGTTAAAGGCCTTGCTCCGTATTACTCGCCATGTGTTGGCTGGATGGATAAAGAACGACGGTTCGGTGAGGCCCGGCAATAGCGCGGGCATTTAACGGTACGTACTCCCAACAATTGTGCATCGCTAGCGCCGGCACATGGAACAAAATTTTGGTCGGCTCACTTGCAGTGAACGCCCAAGAACGAGTCCAAATTCGACCGTGGCCAACGACATCTTCGCTCAAAATTCCGCGGGAAATTCTCGGCTCCTCTAGGAGGCTCCATGCGCCAATCAGCACAAGAGTGCGCTGAGCACTGAGCCGCCGCCGCCGCGATGCGCAACCTTCGCAACGTCCGCTTCGCGCGCTGGACTCGTCCCGGCATCACCTCGACCTGCTGGGACTCGGAGAAGGATGAGCTCCTCTGTACCGTTGGGCCTACGGCGCAGAGCTCCAGTGTCGAGCTGGTGAGAGTATCGGAAACCCATCCTGTGTGAGTCTGCAGATGGAAGAAAGCGCCGACAGGGCTCCCGTTGACGTTGAGCAAGTTCATATAAAACCGTCGCCAGCTGGGATGCCCCCAGTCCAAACCCGGACTTGCTGGTCGACAGAGTCGTCAACATCCAGTACCTGAGCGGAGCCGGTACGACGTGTCTTGTCTTGGAGGGCGGAGACATCGTTACCGTCCAAGAGGATCGCTTCTCCGACGATGGCGCGCACATCGAGATCATGGGGTCCATCGATGCCGGCATCGCTGCGGCAAGATGGTCGCCCGATGAAGAGCTCTTGACAGTCGTCACCAAGGCCGGCACGGCCATCTTCATGGGCAGCACGTTTGATCCCGTGGTCGAGGTCACCATGACGGCAGAGGATCTCAAGGCGTCCAAGCACGTCTCTGTGGGGTGGGGGAAGAAGGAGACACAGTTCCGAGGACGGGGCGCAAAGGCGCTGCGAGATCCCACCATTCCCGAAAAGGTCGATGAGGGCATCCCCAGTACGCACGAAGACGGCACGACGGCCGTCAGCTGGCGAGGTGACGGGGCGTACGTGGCCATCAACTCTGTCCAGGAGGGCAGCCGGCGGGTCGTCCGCGTTTACTCTCGTGAGGGCGAGCTCGACAGTGCCAGCGAGCCTGTTGATGGGCTGGAAGGCGTCCTGAGCTGGCGGCCGTCGGGGAATCTGATGGCGGGTATCCAGCGCCTGGCTGACCGGGTCGACGTCGTGTTCTTTGAGCGGAATGGTCTTCGTCACGGTCAGTTCACTCTGCGCTCTCCCGGGAACTCGGTCGCCTCTCACAGCAAGATCCGGCTCGAGTGGAACTCCGACTCCACGGTTCTCGCCGTCCTCCTCCATGATGCGATTCAGCTCTGGACTACGGCCAACTATAACTGGTTCCTCAAGCAAGAGATACCACTGGAATCTGGCATTTCTTGCCTTTCCTGGCACCCTGACAAGACCCTTCATCTCGCTGCTGCCGCTTCTGAAAGTGCCATCTTGGTGGAGCAAATATTCCACACCGCTCGAGGATCGTGTCTGCCGCCGCACGACAGCGGCGTCGTCGCGGTCATCGATGGTGAATCCGTTAAACTTACACCTTTCAGGACGGCCAATGTGCCGCCTCCGATGTCCCTGTTCGACATCACTGCCGATTCCTGCGTCGTGGGCGTAGCGTTTGGGCGTCAAAACGAGTCGCTGGCCGTCATGCACAGGCAGGGTGTTGACATCTACGACATGCCAATGACGAACGGCCGGTCCACCAAGCCCCAGCTGAGAAAAAAGATGCCCTTCTCGGCCGCCGGTGCAGTTCCTGAAAACCACACCCCGTTGCGGATATCCTGCGCCTCGGATGGAACTTTCCGATGCATCAGCTACCAAGAAGCCTCTGGCATTTTACACATTGCAGTTGATGCAGATGCTGTTCAGATGAATGCTTTGGACGGCAAAGAAATGCTGGTGTCTACCTCGACCTATGAGGATGAGGATTCGATAGAGGGCTATGGACAAGACCTATCCGGAAACATATGCCGGCTGTCAAGGTCTGACTGCGAGCCGTTGGCGATACAGTTCCCGACTCACCTGCCCTGGTTCGAGATCAGCAAGCCCAAAGATATCGTTACGGCGTTCGGCCTCTCGAGAAATGGGCACATTTACGCCAACTCGAGATTGTTGGCTAAGAACTGCACCTCATTTATTGTCACGCCGAGCCATCTGATTTTCACAACCGCCAATCACTTTGTCAAATTTGTTCACTTGACACCTGATGTCGAAGGTAGGCTCCAATGCAACGGCCATTGCTTTCTGTCTCATGCCACTGACAAACTGCGCAGCTCTTGAGGTCCCAGGGGACGACCCTGAGAGAGACGAGCGGTGTCGCAGCGTTGAGCGCGGTTCTCGTCTGGTTGTCGCAATCCCCACCAACATGAGTCTTGTCCTCCAGATGCCACGAGGAAACACCGAGACCATCTTCCCGCGAGCAATGGTTGTTACCGGCATCCGCAGCCTCATTGATGAGAAGGACTATGCGCGGGCGTTCTCGTACTGCCGGACACAGCGCGTTGACATGAACATTTTGTACGACCACCAGCCGACGCAGTTCCTAACCAATGTTGAGTTGTTCTTGGATCAGCTAAAGGAAGTGACATGCATTGATCTCTTCCTCTCGTCTCTCAGGTATGCTCCCCTTGAATGTAGTCGGTGGATCTCATTGACTCCCCATATTACAGGGAGGAAGACGTCACGCGGACAATGTACCAGGACACCAAGCGTTCGCAAACTCAGCAGCCCAGCGCACCTCTTGAAGCCGGCGCATCTACACCCTCGAAACCCACTGGCTCCAAAGTGAACGCCGTGTGCGACGCTCTTCTCAAAAGCCTCCAGCCTCGAAAGGCCACCAATCTCCAAAACATCATCACGGCCCACGTGTGCAAAGTCCCGCCCGCCCTGGACGACGGCCTGACCCTCGTCACCGAGCTGATGCAGGAAGATGAGAAGCTGGTCGAAAAGGCAGTTGAGCACATATGCTTCCTCGTCGACGTCAACCGCGTGTATGAGAACGCCCTGGGGTTGTACAACCTCGACCTGGCGCTCCTGGTCGCGCAGCAGTCGCAGCGGGATCCGAGGGAATACCTCCCCTTCATCCAGAACCTCCATGACCTCCACGAGCTGCGTCGCAAGTTTGAGATTGACGACCACCTCGCGCGTCGGTCCAAGGCGCTTGCCCACCTCCAAGCCCTCGACGCGTTTGACGAGTTGTGCGACTATACCACCAAGCATGCTCTCTACCAAGAGTCTCTCAAGCTCTACCGCTACGACCAGCCACGCCTCCATACTCTCACGGATCTCTACGCCGCGTGCCTCGAGTCCACGTCGGCCTTCCGCGAGGCCGGCCTCGCATACGAATCCCTCCGAAACTACGCCAAAGCTACGGGCTGCTACCGCGCCGCCGGCGCAACGTGCTGGCAGGAATGCCTCTACACGGCCCAGCAGCAGTCTCCCCCGCTCTCCGCCGGTGCCATGTCCGACCTTGCCGCCAGCCTCGCCGACGCCCTCTGGGAGGCCAAGGACTTCAGCGCCGCGGCGACCATCTACCTCGACCACCTCGCGTCCCTCGAGACGGCCGTCAAGTGCCTCTGCAAGGGCTACCACTTCGCCGACGCCATCCGCCTCGTCGTGCGACACGCCCGCCCGGACCTCCTCGAGACGGCCGTCGACGTCGGCCTCGGCGAGGCCCTCGGCAGCACCACCGAGTTCCTCGCCGACTGCAAGGCCCAGCTCCTCGCGCAGGTGCCCCGCGTCGCCGACCTGCGCCGCAAGGCCGCCGAGGACCCCCTCGCCTTCTACGAGGGCGAGCGCGCCGGCGGCGGCGACATCCCCGACGACGTCTCCGTGGCGGCCAGCTCGCGCCTCAGCACCAGCGCCAGCCTGTTCACGCGGTACACGGGCAAGGCCGGTAGCGTGGGCACCGCCGGCACGGGCGTCAGCCGCGCCACGAGCAAGAACCGCCGCCGCGAGGAGAAGAAGCGCGCGCGAGGCCGTAAGGGCACCGTCTACGAGGAGGAGTACCTCGTCAGTAGCGTGCGGCGCCTGGTCGAGCGCGTCGCCGCGACGGGGCCCGAGGTCGAGCGCCTCGTCTTTGCGCTCGTGCGGCGCGGCATGGCGGAGCGCGCGCGCGCCACCGAGGCGCTCATGGCGGACGTCGTCGAGGCGTGCGAGCGGGCGGTTACCGAGGTATTTGCGCCGCCGCAGGGCGAGGAGCAGAAGGAGCGCGGCGAGGACGACGAGTCGTGGAGGCCGACGGGCGGCGATGCCGTGCTGCAGGACTGGATGGAAGGGCGGAGCAAGAGACTGGAGCCACCGGTGATGACGGGCATAAAGAAGCTCGCTCTCCTTGGTTGATATCGACAACGTGGTATCCATCATGAGATATGAAACGGGGGGGGG
>NRSZ01000286.1:0-26585 GCA_002901185.1 Tolypocladium capitatum | reverse complement strand
CACCGGCGGCGGCCCCGGCATCGGCCCCTCGCCCAACTGGCAGCCCAGCGAGGCGAGCTTCATCCACCAGCAGATCACCGACGTGGCCACCAAGCGCATCTCGACGCTCGACTACCTGCGCAAGGCGTGCGTGTCCCCTCCTCCCCGCCGTGTCCCGTCCGTCAACGACGCCGTGTACTGACTGACGAGGCCGCAGCCACGAGGGCCGCGTCTACTGGTTCAACACGTACCTCGTCGACAAGCCCGACCTCGCCCGCATGCCCTACTACGACCCGCGCAAGCTCGCCCGCAAGGCCACCAACTACCTCCTCCTCGGCCTCTCCATCCCCACCATCAACGACCTCTACTCCTCCTCGGCCCTCGAGTTCCTGCGCTGCCTCAACGCCCTGCTCGCCGAGTTCGACTCCTTCCAGCAGCTGCACGGCGACTCGTCCTCGTCGGCGTCGCTGGCCCGCGCCCGCCTGCCCAACATGTTCCGCCGTCCGGGCGGCAAGTCGCGGCGCTCCGCCTCCGCGACCGACATCGCCGACGACTCCTCGCACGCGTTTGCCTCCGCCGGCAGCGGTCCCGCCGGCCCCGGTGCCGCCAGCACGCCGTCCGTCATGAACTTTGCCGCCGCCGAGTCGGACCTCCTCCCCGGCGAGGAGTACACGTACCTGCTCACGCCCTCGCTGCCCTTTGAGCCCGACTTCTTCGAGACCTTTGCCACGCTGTGCGACGTCCTCATCGACTGCTACACGCGCTTCCTCGCCCTCGTGCCCACCCGGCGCGAGTGCTCCGCCCCCGTCGCCGAGCTCTTCAACAAGGCCGACTCCAAGTTGCGCAAGATCATCGTCCAGGGCGTCGTCAAGGACTTCGAGGACCACAGCCGCAGCCACGCCAAGACGGAGGTGGCGAGCATCGGGAAAGTGGTGTTGGGGGGGTTGATGTGATGGCTCCTGAGCGGGAGAGCTGGTTGCTGCGGGCGTTGATTCATGGGCGTTGGGGGATGCGCAGGCTACGTTTATATACCTCTACGCGCACGGCATCACGGGCGGACGGCGCATTTTCCAATTTTTGTACCTGCCACGGAGCATTTGCTGGGAGTTTTGACTGAAGGACGAAGTCATCATGACAGGCCACTGTCCAGGCGGGACCGGGCATCCATCGCATCTCGTCCCGGGATGTTGTACACTACGTCTCTTACCACAACTGTATTATAATATATATATATACAATCGGCACCGCCCGGACACCGGCGCCGTTTACAGCGGAAGTGCGGTTGGCTTCCTCACGAGCTCTTCTTCCCATTGTTGCTCCCAGCCCTGGCCTCCTCCTCGGCCACAACACCCTCAACCTCCCTCGCCACGAGCCACTCCCTCGCCGCGCTCATGACGCGGTCCAGCGTCTCCCCGCCGGCCAGCACGTCGGGGAGGTTGTGCACGTCCAGCCCGGCGCGGTGGTCGGTGCACCGGTCCTGGTTGTAGTTGTACGTGCGCATCTTGTCGCCGCGCGTGATCTGGCCCCTGCTGAGCACGCTGCTGCGCAGGCGCGCGGCCTCCTCCTCGCGCTTCTCGACGCGCTGGCTGGCGATGCGCGACCGCAGGACCTTCCACGCGGCCTCGCGGTTGCGCTGCTGCGAGCGGTGGTCCTGCATGGACACGACGGTGCCGCTGGGGGTGTGCGTCATGCGGATCGCCGACTCGGTCTTGTTGACGTGCTGGCCGCCGGCGCCGCGCGCGCGCATCGTCTCAATCTTAACTTCGGCCGGGTTGACGTAGAAGTCGCTCTCAGGATCGTCGAGGTCCATCTCGTTACCCCCGTTCCCACCACCTGTCGAAGCGCTGTCCGAGAACGACGGCAGCACCCAGACTGCCACGGCGCTCGTGTGCACCCGCCCCTTGCTCTCGGTGCTCGGGATGCGCTGCACGCGGTGCATGCCCGCCTCGCTGCGGAACACGTCGTACGCGCCCGCGTCTTGCACCTCGAGCACCGCCTCCTGCAGCGGGCTCTCCCCCGCCGCGCTCGACTGATCGCCCGCCGCGTCGGCGAGCTCGTACTTGAGCACCGCCGCGCGGTAACCCCGGCGCACGCACAGCGCCTTGTACATCTTGAACACGCTGTCGGTGAAGTAGCGGCCCTCGAGCCCGCCGGGGCCTGGCCGGAACTCGATCATGCAGGGTAGGTCGGCGAAGGGGTGCTGCGGCGTGAGGCTGGCGGAGAGCTTCTTCTCGAGCGCGTCCAGCCTGGCCCGCTCGGTGTCGAGCTCGTCGCGCGCGATGGACGCGAGGTCGGGGTCCTGCTCCGGGTCGGCGGCCATGGCGGCGAGCTCGGCCGTGGCAGCGCGCGCCGAGTCCCATTCCTCCACGGCGGTGGCCACGCGACGCAGCTCGCCCAAGCGCTTGGCCGTGGGGGCGTCATAGGCGGCGTTGAGCGTCGCCTGGAGGGCGTCGTGCTCGGCGGCGAGAGACCGCGCGCGCCGGAGGAGGCTGGGCGCGAGGGACGAGGACGAGGGTGCATCTGGACGGTGAGCTGGGGGCGCTGACGGGGTTTGGAGCGACGGCTGGACATACCATTGGAGGCGAAGCGGGCGAATTGGCGCTGGGGGGCGCGACGGAGCGCCCTGGCACAGCTGCGGCAGATCCATGGGGCCGCGAGCATGCTCAACAGAAGTGGTTGAAGGTGGTGGTGGGTTGGTAGAGGTTTTAAGGTGAAGATTTCTTCGAGCACGAACTAGGTCTGGATGCATGTCACTGCTTTTTTTCCTGAGGCAGAAGCTGCCCTGGTGCGGGGAGTTAGGCTGTAGTCGCACTCACATTCCTTTCCTCTACAATTAACATTCATCTTCATGGTCAAGTTGATATTTGCAAACACGAGACTGCTTTAGAGCACTCCAATTACTTGGTAGGATCCATCTCATTGTCGATTTAGAGCCTTTTAGTATTCAATCCCCGTTTTCGATTTCTTGAGAATTGACTCCTCCCAGGCCTGTCTACCGCAACCACAATCTCACCCCTCGCGATATGCCTCCACAAAGGCATGTGTGTACACAGTATCAGATCCGATATCAATGGGGGCATACCGTCAACGGCGAATTTGTGAAATGTGCTACGCACGGTACAAAAGAAGAAAAACGCTGCCCTAGTGGGACATGGGAATACCATGAACAGAAGGTGTCCACTCACAAGTGTAGGACTTGTCTGGCTAATGGTTGAATCATCCCCGACATCATAGCGAGGCGTACATCGCTGGAAGGAGGATAAACTGACTTGTAGGAGAGAATCATTCCATTAACCGTTCCAAGGACGCCCGTCTATAGATGTGTCGGCCAATTTGCCTGCCAGGCCCTGTATTTCAGTATCCATCCTCCTTCGGCTCCAGTCCTTTATACTAGACAAGATTGAGTTCTCAAAGTCAATAAATTTGGGTCCCTCAGAAGTGATCAAGATGTTGTATCTGCAGAGATCGCCATGAACGAGATGCTGTGAAGCTGGTGCAGAGCTTCGCGACAGGACTCAAGGTCACTAACACCAAGCGACACGCCCATGGATAGACTCTACTAGAAAGCCAAGCCACGATGCGATCCGGACTCTCTTCGAAGGTGTAACCGATCAGTCGCGGCGCCAAGGACGATCCGGCAAGACGGTGATGAGCTTTTAACTCTCGGGTTAACTCTGGCACTTCATGTGGAAATCGGGCGATCTTGAGAACATAAGCCCGTCCACCATGAACTACCTCGGAGACACGATGGTTGAATGAACGGCGAGTCTCGAAGTGGGATATGTCGTATGCAGGTTAATCATCGAGCACATGCTTCGGCAGTGCGTGCGGGCGAAACTTGTTGACCTAGCACCAGATCCCATCATTATCCTTGTGGACAAGGAGAGTTGTCTAGTCATCGCTCCATTTTGTCCAACTTGCTGAGCTCTGCGATGGCCGATCGACCGTTCGTACGTTTGTCCTCGGGAATGACAGCAGGATTGTCGACTGTGACGTATAGAACTCGGCTTTGTTCTCCGCGGACTCGTTGTATTCGGTAGAGTATATCAGAGGGCCCAGGGTCAAGAGAAAGCAAGGTATCATTTGTACGCGAGGAGCTTAGTGTCATGTTATCAAGCTGGCCTAGGGCTCACCACAGCTCCTCGTATTGTCGTGGTCCAAGACGGTCGAGCAACAAGGGCAAACGGCGGGCGAGGCTCGATTATCTTGCTTTCAGGTAATCGTGAGAGGCATGATGACAGTCGTGATACTATCGATATGCTCCGGTCTAGTGGAAAGCGAATGCTGGCTTTTGCATTGAAAGAGGGAGCCAATACCCGAAAATCGGGATCGACCTCTAGCTCTTAGTAGGGGCGACACTCGAGGAACGTCTAAGATGCGGAATAATGCTCCTGCATGACGCTCCTTTCATGCCGTGTGAGTTGCCGTTATTAGTTGACACGTGAGGCTTAAAAGAGTAGTTAGCGGTCGAGGGGTGAGCCCGGTAAGCTTACCGTACTAAGATACATACCGATATCAGTTATTGCGGTCAGAGCGTGCAAAACGATAGATAAATTCCGTTCTAGTTATTAGTCAAGTGACTAAACGGTAGGTTGGCTGCCTAGCTGTGGTTCGTTACCTCTAAAAATGGAGTAGCACGTATTATACGCGGGTCCGACTTGCCTTGCATATGTCTCATATAAACAGACTCCGCCGTAGGTCGTACTCAACCGCTCGCCACATCTTGGTAGTTTCCCTGTTCAACATGACGATGAAATCACTTTAAAAGTACTTAATATATGCGTTTATATGCTATAGCTTCTCCCTATCCCTCGGCAAGCTCGCCCACCGCGCCGCCACGAGCAGTAGCCCGCCCAATACCAAGCACGCGCCTCCCCACATCTGGGCAGCCAGATATCCTCCCCCAATCTCGATCAGCTTGCCTGCAAGCGGCGGCCCCGTCAGTGCCGCGACGCTCACAGTGGTGAAGATCATGCCGATGCGCGTGCCGTTCTTGCTCAGGTCCGTCGTCAGCCCCGCCAGTGTCGAGGGAAACATGCCCTGGATGGCGGCGCCGAAGAAGCCGTAGAAGCACCCCCAAACGTAATCGTCGGCGAGCGAGCGCACGCCAGCCCAGGCGAAGATGCACGTGGCGGCCGCGAAGATGATGGGGATGAAGGTGTTGACGGCCCCGAAGTAGCGGTCCGCGAGGAAGGCCGGCACGAGGCGGCCGGGGATGCCGAGGGCGTTGATGACGAGCAGCATCGTGAAGGAGGTCGACTGGGAGCCCATGAAGATGTCGAGAGCGTATGCGCGGGCCTGACCAGTCAGCAAGTCACCCCCTTGGACAGAGCGAGAGAGACCACGACTTACATAGTAGTACGCAAAGTACGACGCCCACAGCGTGAAGAACATGCTCACGGCAAACAGCAGATACGGCGTCTCCCTGAACGCCGCCAGCTCGACCACCGGCCCGGCCCTCCGCGGAGGCAGCCTCGTCCTCACAACAGCAAGCAGAACCGCCGACGACACCAGGACGACCAAGCCCATGGCCCTCACCGTCCACGCGAACCCGACGCGCGGCAGCAGCTGCTGCGCCATGAGCGGGAACACCATGCCCCCCGTGCCGCCGCCGCACGCCGACAGCGAGATGGCCATGCTGCGGCGCCGCGAAAAGTACGTCGACAGGTGGGCGATGGTGGGCGCGAAGACGAAGCCGCAGCCGAGGCCCTGGCACAGGCCCTGTGCGAGGAACAACTGCCAGAACGTGCGCGCGACGGCGGTCGTGAAGATGCCCACGAGCTGTAGCAGGCAGCCGGCGACGAGCACGGGCCGGTAGTACCCTGCGTCGAAGGCGCGCCCGGAAAAGGTGCCGACGAAGAAGATGAGGCAGATCTGGATGCTGCCGATCCAGGCTACCGCCGAGAGCTCGATGCCAAGCGTGCGCGCGTAGTAGGGCTGGAAGATGCCGAAGCTAATGATGTAGCCCCACGAGTTGAAGAGGACGAGGTGACCCGCGAGGACCTGCAGCCAGGCCGTGAGGCCGGCATCCGGCGTCGGGATGGCCGGCGATGGGAGTGGTGAGAGGTCGTTTGTCACGGCGGGTGTAGATGGGGGCGACTCGATGCTGGCTTCGTCCAGAGAGTCCTTGGGGATGTGCTGAAGAGCGGCCATGTTGGCGTTTGTCCGTGGCTGTCCGGATTCCATCCGGGGGAGTTGCTCAGAGAATCCGGACAATGCCTCTGATGTAGTCTCCGGTTCGTCGGAGTTGAGTTTCGGAGAACCAATATATGCTTCCCGAGTCATTGCAGCCTGCAACCCTCCTGCTTTTGTCTCTCTTGCCGCGTCGCTGATGCAGTTGAGCCAGGCCCATGCGACCGAGCTGCCGAGCTCGACGCCCTCGGCGTGGCGTCCAGAGTCACGTTGAGGCGCAGATCACCAGGGGCCATCCCGTTGACGGGGAGTCGATAATGCTTGCACATGACGGAAACTCGGACCTGCAGAACGGGCGAGCTGCGAGTGGGGGGAACGAATGTGGAAAGATGAAGAGGCCCAAGCATATCACGGTTCGCCCCGGTTCCCCGGGCTCCCGATGCTGAGGGCCGAACCGTGGAGAGTCAAGACTGACAGTTGTTTCTCCTGCCAACAAGACCTATATTTGGCCATCTGTCTCAGTTAGCTCCGCTAACTTGCCAATCTCATCTCCGAGCTTGAATCATCATTCGCTGCGAGCACGGTCGCATTGAGGCTGTCCCAGCGGGCCCGGCGTCAAAAGACATGGCGTGCGGCTGACACCGACGCGGCCTCTGCTGCTTGCAAACCCGAATTGGCATTTGCATTGCCGGCCCTGCTCGGTATAAGCGGCACCCCAATAGACGACGCATCACTAACTGAAGAGCCCTCGGCATAACATCTCACCATGGCCTATGCGATGCAATCGAGGAAGTCGGTTCCCTCTAGCCATGTCCGTAGGGACGGCCATAATCGGCTAAGCGGTCTCTGCATGTCGGGGGAGTCGAATTGTGGCGTGAGACTTCGGAATAAAGGCTTGTGGCTTCACGGCACGGTCGTCGAACCCCTGGTCCGCGGCGAGAGCTCCGTGATCGTCGCGCTGGCGCATCGAACGCCACCCTAAGCAGGGACCTCGCGCGGCTGAGGTGCTGGTCAATAGTGCAGGGCATCGATGGGTCCCATGCCACGGGTACGCGTGTGGGGGCGCAAGGCGATGCAGGATCTAGCCAGGATATGTCGTGACAATGTCAATAATGCCTCGCATACATAAGTTGGCCATGTAAGTGGCCTTGTTAGGAGCGGAATGCATTCTGGAGACTGTTTGTGAGAAACGACAAGACGGACCTACTATTTTTGATCCAGCTTGCTTGTAGAATTCCATCGTGTTTAATACAGCGTCGTCGTTGAATCACATGCCATTCCTGCACGGGCAGATGAAGCAGAGGTCTAGGGTAGACATCATGCGCCGTAGCAACTGCCCCAACACATCTCCAACCAACCACCACCACCCAACAGCTCCCACCGACGACATCCATTTCTCTCAATCACCGGAGCCGCAACGATGGCTGGCCGTGGCATGAGGCAGTGTCTTCGCGACATCACCGTCTACCTCGTCCTCGTCCTCGCCATCGCCACGCTCGGCTCGCTGCAATATGGCTTCCACCTTGTAAGGACCCCCCCGAGCTGCCATCGACGATGGCTTCGGTACAGCAACCATCGTCGCACATCAGACTGACCTGACACCCACAGGCCGAGCTCAACGCCCCCCAGGACGTCATCACCTGCCGCAAAAAGTCCATCTCGACCGTCGACCGCATCACGAAATGGGTCACCTCGTCACGCCCCCAGCCTGCCGCCGGCTTCCTGCCCGACTGCATCCCCATGAACGAAGCCGCCTTTGCCACCGTCTCGTCCATATTCACCCTGGGCGGGCTCGCCGGAGCCCTATGCGCGGGTCCCTTCTCCTCCAGGCGCGGCCGCCTCCCCGCAATGCGCGCCACGGCGCTCTTCTACGTCGTCGGCGCGGCGGTCGAGACCATCGCCGGCAGCGTCTGGCTTATGGCGCTGGGCCGCCTCGTCTCGGGTTTCGGGGCGGGTGCGTCGACGGTCATCGTGCCGCTGTACATTAGCGAGATCTCGCCACCCAACGAGAGGGGCCTGTTCGGGGCCATGACGCAGGTGTCGATCAACGTGGGCATCCTCGGTACGCAGACGCTGGGCTACTTTCTGAGCTACGGCAACGCGTGGCGATGGATACTGGGCGTCGGCGTCTGCGCCGCTGCGTTGCAGGCGGTTGGGTTGCTGGCCGTGCCGGAGAGTCCCGCGTGGCTGGCCGCCCACGCCGACGCGACCAAGGCCCAGAGGACGCTGCAGCGCATCCGGGGCAAGGGGTTCGACATCCAGGACGAGGTGGCGGCGTGGAACCGAGACCCGAGCGCCAGCAGCAGCGCAGAAGAAGAGGGACTGCTGGCTCAGCCGGACGGGGTAGCGCCGCCATCGCCGACCTCGCCCGGATTCAAGAAGCCTGTCCACCTGGGTTTCGTCCAGGTCGTCAAGGACCCTCTCTGCCGGCCGGCCATTGTTGCCGTCGTGGGCATCATGTTTGCGCAGCAACTCTGTGGAATCAACTCCATCATCATGTACTCTGTCTCGCTGCTCGCCGACCTGCTCCCGACGTCCTCGGCACTCCTGACCATCCTCATCTCTGTGGTCAACCTGGTCATGACGATTGCCTGCGCGCCGCTGCCTGACCGTCTCGGCCGCAAGGCGTGCTTGCTTCTGTCCATCGTCGGCCAGGGAACCAGCTCGCTTGCCCTCGCGCTGTCGATTGTGTTTGGCGTCAAGATTCTATCCGCCATTTCCGTCCTATTCTTTGTGGCCTTCTTCGCCGTGGGCCTCGGCCCCGTGCCCTTCATCCTGGCCTCGGAGCTCGTCGGGCAGGAGGCCGTTGGCGCAACGCAGAGCTGGTGCCTGGGGGCAAACTACGTGGCCACCTTTCTCGTCGCGCAGTTCTTTCCCATCATCAACACGGCGCTCAACAAAGCTCTGGGCGGCCAGGGCTGGGTGTACTTTGTCTTTGCCGTGCTGGCTGCGGGGTCGGCGGTGTTTGTGTCCTCGAAGGTGCCCGAGACGCTGGGTAAGAAGGACGTGGACGACGTCTGGGGGCGAACTCGGCGCCTCGACTAGCGGGGGTTGCGAGCGTGGGATACGCAGCATATTTATCTGCATCATGGGACATGAGAAATGAAAGCGTCACCGGAACATTCTCATGTTGTTTATCGTCTGGTGCAACTGCAGTATGCCGGCCTTGACGCCGTCTATAATGTAAAGCCTGGCCGCTCGCTCATCGCCGTACTCCTCACGCGCAGCGGAGCGGATGATGTCTTCCAGGCCCGCCATGCCCCCGCAGCCCATGGCGACGCACGTCACGTTGCCCGCGTTGAGGAGCCGTTTCGTGGCCGCCTTGAGCTTGGCCTTGACGTCGTCGGGCGAGACGCTATGGAAGTCGCCCGCCATCAGACCCGTCGAGTACACGCCGCAGAACTTGCTACTATCGTGACTCGTTCCCTCGTAGCCGAGGAAGCTGCCGACTCCATTTCCGAGATGCTCCTCCCAGAACTCGCCTGTCGTGACGATGCCCCAGCGCTCCGTGCCGACGACGAGCGACAAGGAAGACAGGACGCTGGCCTCGAAAATGCCCGTGACGGGGAGCCCGGAGAACCGCACGGCCAGCCCGGCGACGAGAGGGTGGACGCTGAAGCACGCTACGAGCACGGCGTCGTAGGTCTTCAGCTTGAGGTCCTGTAGTAGCATCATGTCGTCGACGGCGAGGCGCGTGCTGGCCTCGATGTCTGCGTCGTTGTCTATGCTGGCCGGCGCGGGCGCGGGGGCCGTGTAGGCATTGATTTGCAGCGACTGGACCCAAGCGGGTCAGACTGACTGACTACCTTTAGGGCTTTGCCACGGTGTGTTCGAGCTCATACATCTGATATTGGTGTCGCTCGTGCAGCGAGAAGCATGGCCTGGGTCATGACCTGGGATGAGTTTGGGTTGAGGAGCAGGATCTTCATCTTGCGTTCTGTTGCACACATGACGAGGACTGGATTCTATACTGAACGATAAACTAAGAACAAGGAATTGTGAAATGGATGAGGTTGATGCAATGCCTCGTTAACCCTCAACGGCTTTTTTTGGAGGCGCGGGGTATCACGTGACGCTCCGGGGGGGCCTCTGACGACTATATCCACGTCCGCCAGCTGCTGACGCTGCACCGCAACACCTCACGCTCCCGCTCTCTGCCTGCGTCAGAACCTCTTCCAGCGGTTGCAAAGATGGGCCCTCCACCCATTGGTATGTTTGGACCGCGCCCCGTCTCCAGTGGAACCGCAGCGAGCTCCCCAGCTGACACGGCGCCCGTCGTCTCCCCGCAGTCCTCGACGGCGGCACGGGCTTCCTCAAGGTCGGCTATGCGGCGCAAAACTTCCCCGAGCACCAGTTCCCATCCATCGTCGGGCGGCCGATCCTGCGGTCCGAGGAGAAGACGGACGCGGACGTGGTCATCAAGGACATCATGTGCGGCGACGAGGCGGCGGCCGCCCGCAACATGCTCCAGATCAGCTACCCCATGGAGAACGGCATCGTCAAGAAGTGGGACGACATGCAGCACCTGTGGGACTACACATTCCACGAGAAGCTCAAGGTGGACACGGAGGGGCGCAAGATACTGCTGACGGAGCCGCCGATGAACCCGGTCAAGAACAGGGAGCAGATGTGCGAGGTCATGTTTGACCGGTACGGGTTCGGGGGGGTGTACGTGGCCATCCAGGCGGTGCTGGCGCTGTACGCGCAGGGTGAGTCTACGGAGTGGTCTCTTTGCACATGCCAGAGCCCGTGACTGAGCAGAGACAGGCCTGAGCTCGGGCGTGGTCGTCGATTCGGGCGACGGCGTGACGCACATCGTCCCCGTGTACGAGTCGGTGGTGCTCAACCACCTCACCAAGCGGCTCGACGTGGCCGGGCGCGACGTGACGCGCAACCTCATCAAGCTGCTGTTGCGCCGCGGGTACGCGCTCAACCGCACGGCCGACTTCGAGACGGTGCGGCAGATCAAGGAGAAGCTGTGCTACGTGTCGTACGACCTGGAGCTGGACAAGCGGCTGAGCGAGGACACGACGGTGCTGGTCGAGGATTACACGCTTCCCGACGGGCGCGTCATCCGCGTGGGCAGCGAGCGCTTCGAGGCGCCCGAGTGCCTCTTCCAGCCGCACCTCGTCGACAGCGAGTCGCCCGGGCTGGGCGAGTTCCTCTTCAACACGATCCAGGCGGCCGACGTGGACATACGCGCGTCGCTCTTCAAGGCGGTTGTGCTGTCGGGCGGCAGCAGCATGTACCCGGGCCTGCCGTCGCGGCTGGAGAAGGAGCTCAAGCAGCTGTGGCTGACGCGCGCGCTGCAGGGTAACCCGGAGCGGCTGGGCAAGTTCAAGGTGCGGATAGAGGACCCGCCGCGGCGGCGGCACATGGTGTTCCTGGGGGGCGCGGTGCTGGCCAACATCATGGCGGACAACGAGGGCATGTGGGTGAGCAAGGCCGAGTGGGACGAGCAGGGGGCGCGTGTTCTGGAGAAGCTGGGGCCGCGATGATGCGCACAGGGCATGCGCGCGCGCAGCGAATGCGACAACGGACGGTGGTTTGTGCTTTAGCAGCTTGAGAAACAGCACGGAAAGTATGGGACTGGCCAAGGACGCATCGCGTGATGGGGATGGTGGCGTGCCCGAGATGCAAAGAGTGCCGGCCAGGCCTCGCAAGGGGTTCAGGCTGACAATGGCGCGTTATTGCCGTCAAAGGAAGGCCTGCCCGTTCCCTCCACCAACCTGTTATATGATGAAACAGCTTCTTCAAGATGGTGCCACGCTTCCTTGGCTGCCTCGCTAAGCCCAGAGAAGTTTGCCCAGTAACTCCCAAGCAGTCGCCCATGCGGAGACACGGCTCTGCAGAATTCCAAGCAGTGAACTTGCCGTTGCCTGCCACGGCCGCAGTCGCGTCCTGCGCGTGGCCGGCTTCGGTTTGTGCTTCTTGGCTGCCCTCCATGAGGGCCGTCAGGGAGCTCCTCGAGCCGATATGAGCATGCCCGCATGCCACGCCGTGGTCCGATATATACGCCATCGTCGAAGCCAGCGAGCTGGAGAGGCCCAACGCCCTGCACGTGACTCTGTGCAAAAGGGACTGTGGAGCCATCGCCACGCAGCCTCGAGACACGCAAGCATCAGGAATCCAGCCCTCAACCGCTCCATCAACATCACTTGCGTGACGGTTCGACAGCGACGGAAGACGCTGCCTTGGACAACTTTCAACAAGCGCGGCTAGCTATTATTAGTGCGCGTTGTGGCGGTCGGACTACTCGTAGTGACAGTTGTTGCCAGAACAGCCAATTAGAAAGATGGGCGCCATCCCTTCCGAGTAATAAATCGACGCCTCAGGCGGGTCCGCGCGGCTGGCAGGGCGCGAAGCTTTACGCTATTCCCGTCTGGGCCGTGATGCCTCAACCTCCACTCATGCATAATACCTCGAAACACTTGTTTCTCTCCTTCATCACCAGCCCGGGCACAGAGCTCTTGAGCCAGCGGTCAGCAGCGGCGGCAGCACCAATTCCGCGACGATGCCCCTGCGCCTGCGCCACGGCGTGCCCAACAGCGCCTCGTCGGGCCTCTCGTCGCCAGCCAGCCACCAGCGGTCGTCTGAGAATGGCGACCGCTCGCCCGGGCTCCAGTCCCGCGCGCGCGGGATGGACCGGTACCGCATCGTCGGCTTCATCAGCAGCGGGACCTATGGCCGCGTGTACAAGGCCATCAGCCGCACGGGGCCGCCTGGACACAACCACGCGACCACGGCAGCGTCCTCTTCCTCCCAGGCATCCGACCCGGCATCGGCATCGTCATCAGCATCGGCATCGGCATCGGCATCGGCATCGGTATTAGCATCGGCATCGGCATCCGGCCCCGGTGGCGCAGAGGTGGCCATCAAAAAGTTCAAGCCGGATAAGGAGGGTGAGCAAGTCAGCTACACGGGCATTTCGCAAAGCGCTATCCGCGAGATGAGCCTCTGCTCGGAGCTGCGCCACGCCAACGTCATCCGCCTCGTCGAGATCATCCTCGAGGATAAGTGCATCTACATGGTCTTCGACTACGCCGAGCATGACCTGCTGCAGATCATCCACCACCACACGCAGCAGCCGCGCCACCCCATCCCGCCCGCCACGGTCAAGAGCATCATGTTCCAGCTGCTCAACGGCTGCCAGTACCTGCACACCAACTGGGTCCTGCACCGCGACCTCAAGCCCGCCAACATCATGGTCACGTCGGGCGGCGAGGTCAAGATCGGCGACCTCGGCCTCGCCCGCCGCTTCGACAAGCCTCTGCATTCGCTCTTCAGCGGTGACAAAGTAGTCGTCACCATCTGGTACCGCGCGCCCGAGCTCATCCTCGGCTCTTACCACTACACGCCCGCCATCGACATGTGGGCTGTGGGCTGCATCATGGCCGAGCTGCTCTCTCTACGGCCTATCTTCAAGGGCGAGGAGGCCAAGATGGACAGTAAGAAAACGGTTCCTTTTCAGCGCAACCAGATGCAGAAGATTGTCGACATCATGGGGCTGCCGAACCGCGACCGCTGGCCGCTACTGACGGCGATGCCCGAGTACGGCCAGCTAAGCTCGCTGCAGCCTCCGCACACCCACGGGCACACCCACCACCACCACCACCACCACCACCACTCCTCTTCATCCTCGTCCCGCGGCGGCGGCTCCAACCTCGAGAAGTGGTACTACAACACCATCTCCAACGCCGCCACCTCGTCCTCGTCCTCACCGCCGCTCACCTCCCTCGGCCCCGAGGGCTTCAAGCTGCTCGCCGGCCTGCTCGAGTACGACCCGGTCAAGCGCCTCACCGCCGCCCAGGCACTGCAGTCGTCCTTCTTCAGCACCGGCGACCGCGTCACGGCCAACGCCTTCGAGGGACTCAAGGTCGAGTACCCGCACCGCCGCGTCAGCCAGGACGATAACGACATCCGCACGAGCAGCCTGCCGGGGTCGAAGCGAAGTGGGCTGCCGGATGACTCGTTGCTGCGGCCGGCTAAGCGTGTCAAAGAGTAGGGATTAGTAGGCTACGCTCAAGAATGGCTTAACGCTCAAAACCGTCATAACGCTCAAGACTGGTATGACGCTCAAGTCTGGTATAACGCTCAAAACTGGCATAACGCTGCGTAGCGGGTTGGAGTGTTGATATGTGGCATTGGCGTGGCGACGGGCATTGGGAGTTGGCGTCGGTGTTTGCATGGAATTGGGAGGGACATTATCATCTCGGGACAGCATTTGCTCACATCGAACCTGGTAGCTTGAGGCCGACCACAAATGCCATCCCATTAGCGAACCGTGCGCATCTTCCAATCCTCGCAACGCTTATTAGTAGTAGTAGTGGTATTACATCGCCACGCCACGCCACGCGCCCCTCCCTCGCGCGCTCACGTCTCGTCTCTCCCTCCGTCACGGCCGCTCTCGTCCCTTGCCTACCCACGCCGCACGTCTCCTTTGTCATACCGGTCACTCGTCGCCGCGGGTATTTCAGACAAAGGAAATGATTCTTAAAAAAATAGAGAGAGAGAGAAGAGGGGTGGGAGGGAGGGAGAGGGCAAAAACAGAAGTAATCAAGGTGGTGAGAAGGAGTAAAAGGGGACGGATGTCGTCAGGTGTCGTTCCGTCGCCTTGACGGGGCTCGACGGGTGTTACCCCCCCTCGGAGCTGCCGATGTTCCATTGCGGGTTCTCACGCAGTCTGGATGGCCTTGGTCGGAGGAGGAGGCTGTCTCGGCGGCAGCAAGACAACATGCAGCTGCCAGCATAGCATCGCCCCTGCCCATCACTTCTTCGGCGCGGGCGGCGCCTTGACGTTATTCGACAGCCACGCCAAGCCCTCGAGCAAGCCCTCGCCCGTCGTAGCGCAGCTCGGCACCACGTACCAAACCTTGTCCTTGAGCTTGGCCAGCTGCAGCTTGTCGGTGACCTCCTGCGGCTTCATCGACTCGGCCAGGTCCTGCTTGTTGGCGAAGACGAGCAGCAGGCTGTCCTTCATCTCGCGGTCGTTGATGATGCGGTGCAGCTCCTGGCGCGCCTCGTCGATACGGCTGCGGTCGGCCGAGTCGATGACGAAGATGAGGCCCTGGGTGCCTGCACAGACCAGACAGCATTAGCATACCGCTTCCAGTTGTGACGCGGGGGAGGGAGGGTTCGGGGACCGGGGACGCACCGGAAAAGTAATGCCTCCACAGCGGCCGGATCTTGTCCTGCCCGCCCACGTCCCACACGTTGAACTTGACGTTCTTGTACGTCACCGTCTCGACGTTGAACCCCACGGTCGGGATCGTCGTGACGTCCTGTCCCAGCTTGAGCTTGTACAGGATCGTCGTCTTGCCCGCCGCGTCGAGGCCCAGCATCAGCAGGCGCATCTCCTTGGACCCGAAGATCTTGCTCATGACCTTGGACAGCTGGCCGCCCATGGTGACGTCTTCTTTCTTCCTTGGCTACTGTAGCTCGTAACTTATTCCTTGCGTGTCTCAACGTCGTCGTCGTCGTCGTCGCCGCCGCCGCTTGTCCCTCGCAGGGTATGATGGATATCGTGGATCGAGTGCGCCGGGGTGGGGGTAGATTGCGCCGGGGATGCAGTGCGCGTTCGGTATTGCAGCGAGCGAGCGTCAGGGGTAATCCCGCGAATCCCTACCACGCAGCAGGAAACAGGCGGCGAGTGAGCGGCAGCGCAGAAGGGCGAGCAAGTGGTGGTGCTGGTGCTGGTGGTGCTTGATTCGATTCGTTTCAACCCTGTTGCACGGCGCGTCAGCACACCTGCCCAGCGCCGCGTTTCACGGGCATCCATCGCTGCACGTCATCGTCATGGTCGTGGCAACTCACAGTCCGGTCCTGTCAACGTCGGCCGCGGGCGCTGGTGAATCGATCCGCGAGGCGGGACCGCAAGGAGGCTTGCTCGACAACACTCGCAATTCCGTCCCGGGGCAGTCGTCGTCGAAATACCGCTCAATGCGCCGAATGGATCCAAAGCGCCGCCGTCGCGTGCGATGAACAGGTCGTTGGTAGTATCGGTAGCGTTGGCGGTGATGCGTCTCGCTGTTGAAGAATCCCAACCAGCGCCGTGGGTTTGTGCCTGAGGGGCGGCACGCACGGGGCAATTGCCGCTGCAAGGGCCCAGGGGCAGCGGCGCTGTAAATTGGCGCTAAAATGAAAGGGGCGTCAGGGCCGGGGGACGGCGGCATGCCGATCCTGCCGAGCCGTGGGCTTCGCGGCGTACGGACCTGGATATCACGACCTGGATATCACGACATCGGCATGACTTGACAGCACGTGCTGCGTACCGCTAAATATCCATTGACCGGCTCAGACTCCTTGACCCGTAATCCCATGCTCGGCCCGTCCCAGTAACGCACAACACCATACCAACACCATACCAATACCATGCCAATACCTGTGCCAATACCTGTGCCAATGCACGAGAGCACCATCACCCCCGGTACTCAATCACAAACCGCCGCTCCACCTGCTGCAGCGTCGTCGAGTCGTTCTCCCCCTCGAACTTGAGGTTCACGCGCCCGTCCCCGTCCATGCTATGCACCTCGGCCTTGTAAAACGTGGTGGTGTTGGGGTACAGGGCCAGCACAACCTTGCCCGCCTCCCAGTCCTTGAGCGTCGCCGCCGCGCTCTCGGGCGCAATCGCAATCATGCTGCTCGCGCTCGACTTGTACTCCTTCTGCTTGCTCTGCGGATCCGGCTCAATGTCCAGCACCTTGTACCGCCGGCTCTTCCCCTCGCCCATGACCTGGGCCACCTCGCCGAGGATCCAGTCCGACGCCTGTGACGTGGGCTTGAACGCCACCGCATCGCCCTTGGAAAACACCACCTTGGACTTGTTGCTGCCCGCGTTGGTCGCGCTCGCTGCCGACCCGGGCGCCGGCGTCGGCTCCGCGCTGTCCGCCTTGGGGGGCATGCTGTCCCGATCCCGGTTGCTCGAGCGGTCTCCGCCTGCGCCTCCGCCTCCGCTTCCGCCTCCCCCTCCGTGCTTTCTCGAGGATCCGCCGCCGCCGCCGCCGCCGCCGGGCCCGCCACCGCCCATGGGGCTAGGCACGGGGGAGTCACCGCCGCCGTCAAAGTCGTACAGGGATGCCGCCGCCGCGCTGTCCCGGTCCCGCTCCCTGGCCGCCGCCCGCTTGCTTGGCCCCGACGCCGACGCCGATGCCGCCGCCGCCAGCGCTTCGGCTTGTTCCTTAGCCACGACCACGGCCCTCAGTATCTTGAGCTGCTCCGTCACGGCCTTGAGGCTGCTGATGTTGGCCTCAGAGAACTTAACGCCCTTGCGGCACAGTTGCTCCATCTGCTTGAGCGAGTCATTGGGCACCTTGTCCGGGTCCATGGCGCCCACCTTCTTGTCCAACTCCACCAGCTCCCCGAGGCTGTCGTTTTCCGCGTTGACGCCCGCCACGATGTCCGCCATCTGGCTCTTGCACGACTCCCAGATCTGCGCCTCCTCGCCGTGCGAGCTGTTGCCGTTGTTGCGGTTCGACCCGCGGCCGCTGCGGTTGCGCTGCGACATGCTGCCGCCGGTGTTGGTGCCGAAGCTGAAGCTGCCGCTGCCGCTGCCGCTGCCCGGCCGGGGTGTGTCTGGGCCTCCCCTTCGAGGTGATGTCTGCTGGAACCAGGGACCAAGCTCCTCCCGGAGGTTGTCGAGCTCGCTGCGGCGCTGCTTCTTCTTGTCAGCCGTGCTGTCCTCCTGCGCGCCGTCCCTTTTCGATGCACAAGAAAAAAACAATCAGACCAAAAAGAACTCGACGCAGGAATGGGGGAAAGGGACACTTCACTCAACAATGACGAATGGAGCTCGCACACGACAGAAGAGGGGGAGGCAAGGACGTACATGTTGGGCGACGTTGGGAGGCGGTCGGCTCGGCGGGCGCTGCTCTTGCAATTTGGTTCTCTTGCAGTGCGATTCTCCTTCTCTTTCAATGCGATGTATCAATGCCGCGCGCAGCAAAGTGGCGTGTGACGGACGAGGGGGATTCGACTCGAGCAAGACCCCTCCGCGAGGGCGTGGCAGGAGGAGCAAGAAGCGAGGAGCGAGGAGCGAGGAGCGAGGAGCGAGGAGAGAATCCACCAGCAACGAAAATTCAACCCATTTTATACCCCGGGCGAGGGAATGCGGCGGCGGTGGCGGCAATCTCTACAGAATCGCCTTTGAAACCTAAAGCCTGGTGCCCGGATGGATGGATGATGCACAAGTGCAAGAAAGAGTTGAGGGCGCAGTGAGGTTTGCGGTGCGGATCCGTGGTCGACGCGGCAGAATCGGGCGGTGAGCCGGTGACTGACGTCGACGACGTGTCAATGAACTATGCCATGAATTGAATGGCATTCCTTGCTTGTAATTCTGCGCCGCCGTGTATTATTTTAGTAGCGTCTCAGTCCAGCCAGACGCAACATGTATACTTCATATCCTCATCTTCATTTGTTCAAACATCTTGAAGCTGCCAACAACTGGGCGTCAGGTCACATGCTCGACGCGTCCACCTCGCAAAACGCCTTGAACGTCGTAAACTCCTCCTCATCCCCCACCGCCGCCTCCAGGACGCACTCGGCCGACGAGCCCACAAAGAAGACGTATCCCTCCTCGACCTCGTAGCGCGTCGGGCCGACGGCGATGGTCCCCCTGCCGCTCGTGCACAGCACGATGCTCGGTCCCTCGAGCGGCTCAAACGTCGCCTTGGCGCCCTTGCCGCGCAGCAGCGTGCGCACGACGGCGAACTCGTCGATGGGCGGGTCGTAGAGCACCACGGCAGACCCGGCGCTGTAGGCGGTGCGGTCGAGCGTCGCGTAGGGGTACTCGGTCGGCGCCATCTTCTGCTCGTCGATGGGCGCGTAGTTGTACGTCAGCATGTCGACGAGCGTCGCCACGTCCTTGAACTTGGGCGTCAGGCCCGCGCGCACCACGTTGTCCGACGCCGCCATGCACTCGATGATGTCGCCCGACAGGTACGCGTGGATGTCGTCGGCCACGAGGAACAGCGCCTCGCCGGGCTGCAGCGTCACGAAGTTGAGGAAGAAGAGCACGAAGAGGCCAATGTCCTGCCCAAACTGCCCGTCGAGGCGCGTCACCAGCTCCGCCAGCACCGCGCCCGTCGTCGAGGGTACGCCGCCGCCGGCGAACTCGCCGCCCTCGGACCGGGCCAGTGCGACCAGCTGGGGAATCTCCCGGGCGACATCTTCCGCCGACGAAGACATGAGGCCCGCAAAGGCCCGCTTCAGCGCCTGTTTCTTGTCGTCGCTGACACGGCCATCGCCGCCGTCCTTGCCCGCCGCAGCAAACTGCCTGGCGTGGTCCTCGCCGACCAGCCGGCGCAGCGGCGGCACCGTCTCGAGAAAGTGCGCCACCTCGGCGAGCGGGCGGAAGCCGCACAGCCCCTCAAAGGGCGTAATGGCAATGGCCATCTCGGGCTTGTGGTTGTCGTCGGGGTAGTTCTTGGGGTCGCGCGCGTGCAGCTGCTCGGCGAGGGCCTTGTTGGGGTGCGCCTGGATGGACAGCGCCTTGTTGATGGACAGCACCTTGAAGAGAAATGGCAGCCGGTCGCCGAAGCGGGCAGAGACGGCCTGCGAGAGGAGGGCCTTGTTGTCGGCGAAGAGGTCGAGGAGCGAGCGGCCCGTGGCGAGGTCCTTGGACGGGTTGGAGGGATGGCTGCCCATCCAGAGCTGCCCTCGCCGTCAGCTCTCCCGCCGCCGTGCCATGTGCTGCAGCAACGATTCATACCTCGGCGTAGGGCTTGTCGGCCTGGATCGACAGCTCCTCAGACGGCGTCGCAGCAGCGAACCGCGCGGCCGCCGAGTCACTCCCCTTCTTGCCCCACTCGTACGAGTTGACGCCGCACTGGAGACGCAGCAGCGGGACCTGCATTATGGGCGTATGAAGCTGCAATTCACGAGAGGCGGGAGAGTGCTGTGACGGCGGTCGGTGATGTTGATGTTGAAGCTGTGTGAGATAGTCAGCCCCGCACCCAGCCAGAGAGCAACTGCATGTAATACTTCGTATTGCCCCTCCATCACCCCGCTACCCAACACGGCGTCGCTCCACCAACCAACCACGACCACGACCACGACCACGACCACGACGACGCCGACACTCAGTTCCGTCATGTTTGATACCTGCCGAAGCAATGTCGTACCAAGGTTTGCTCGCCGAGATGTCCTGTACTAGTCTTCGCAGGCAGGAACACGGCAGTGCCATACGTCTCGTCCCCAGGTGTCGGTAGATGGACCGCATGGTCCGCATCTCTCTGCTCAACCGACGACGACGGACCAACCAACCCTCCGCAAGCAGCGAGCAGTTCCGAGAAACCCATCTCCCCATCTGGCTACCATTCGCCAACCTCACCGACATTCGCCGGCCTCACCTCTTCTCTCCCTCTACACCGGCAACGCTTACACCACCAACACCAACAGCAGCACGTACGACATGCCGCCACCCGCCACTGCACCCTCCCGCCAGAGCCATCGCACGGCGACGTGGCCGCCGTCTAGCTGTCCGTCTGTCGTCTCCCGCGTAACCCGCGCCGGCGCCGCGCCGTTCCGTGCCGTGCCGTGCCGTGCCGCCCTCGCCCTCTGTTCCAGACAGACGTCACACTCGTCGTACCGTCTCGCGGGCCGTGTGCTTCTGTCACGCTCCTCGACGCCGCCAGCGCTCTCAGTGTGCGAAATGTACATTCTCCGCGTATTGGCTGGCCTGGGTCTGCATATCTGATAAGGACTGTTGAGAGTGCCCAAAGAAAGCCTCCGTCGATCGTTTCCACAAGCCAAGCCATGTCCTGTAGAGGTGCACAAAGCCGCGGCCTTCCTCTCCAATGGGATTCGTGGCCGCCTTTTTCTGATCCTCTCCAGGATTCACTATCATGATCCCATTCATCTTTTCAGATACTTCCATGACCCGCTCACACGTTGGATGCACCACTACGCCTCACCTTACTTATCCTCATATCATGTCTCCCGCCGTAATAACCACATCCGCAAGCCAGAGCAAACTCGAGTCTCGGATTAAAAGACAAGACCATAGAATAGTGTATTCTTCAACAACCCGCGTAACGGGCGTCCCAGTTAATTAAAAACCTCCCCTTGAAAATGCAACAGTCACCGTGCAGTGTCAGCCGCCCTGAAACCAAACACATATCTATTCATCCATTCACCCCTCCCCAAAGCCATCACATGCCCCGGCAAACCCTTGGTCTGCACGATATCATCACATCGTAACAGGCACGCGCGGTGGCGTCGCGGCGGCGTCGCAGCGGATCATCACCCGTCCCACGTGTTGGCAGATGAGGCTCCCGCCCCTTGCAGACCGCCGCCGTCGCCCTCGCGGATGCCACCCAGCCGTGCAGGTGGCGTTGCTGATGTGCAAACGTCACTGGCCTAGCCCTCGCTAACGGGCCGGTCCAGACACCGCCCTTGGCTGGGGACCTGTGTGGGTGTCTCGGCAAAATGCGACGCGGGTCGGCAGGCAAGGCTGGGGCAGACCAAGATTGCTCCAGGCGTGACATGATTAAAAGACAAACACACTCAATAGACCTGGCGGTGCTCAGCAGCTCACCGCAAATTGCCCTCAGCCGCTGGCTCATCTCCACGACTGGATAGGGGCGACATGTCAGACCCGCGTTTTGGCCGGAGGCTTGTGGTCCCCCGTGCCGGCATCGACCGACGATCCGGCGACTAAATCTCCGGCCACAGTATACGCGTCGTGTTGTTCGCTGTGTTTGTGAAAGGGGTACGGCTGACTGCCGCTCGACGACAGATTTGCCGGGCCGGGCTGAGAGGCACGGTTGAAGCCAGCGTCCGAGTAGCGGTAGGACGCCTCGCAGCCCGACAGGGGCCGCAGCGAGCTCTCAGACCCCGAAAGAAGGCCATCCGACGACGATGACGCGTACAGGTCGCTGTGGCGGTTCAGCTGGGCGGCGACCGAGTGACCGTTGTACGACAGCTGCGAGCTCTCGTAGCTGTGATGATAGTTGCTCGGCACGTCAGCGATGGAGCTCGACGAAGACGAGTCCCCAGTCGAATGCTGAGAGCTCTTTCTGTACTCCGATGTGGCGCTTTCGGTGCGGTATGACGGTGATCCGGAGCTCGGCAACGCTCGAGACGCAGGCAGCCTCTCCGTGCTGCCACCCAACGAGCCGGAGAAGCCCGGGCCCAAGCTCTGGTACGGCAGCGATCCCGTCTCCGTGTTTGGGGACTGGCGGGCCGCTGGCACCGTGGCATATCCGTATGCCGTCTCCGCGTCCAGGTACATGACTCCGTTGGGCTTCGTCGTCGGTGCGTTCGAGGCCAGGCGATACGGGCCCGCCACGTACGGGTGGTGCTCGGGAACGGACGGAAACGACGGCTGGCAGAGTGTGTAATCCACGTTCGAGTCCTCGGCATACCCGCTGCTCCATTCCGCCGGGGGATAGTACTGTTTGCCGACGTACGCGCCGGCCGGGCCTCCTCGGCTGGGCAGGGTCTGGCTCTCGGAGAGGTTCATGCCGTCGTGGTAGGCATTCACAGGTACGCCGAGGGACGATGGCACAGAGGAACCGCGGGCCTGGACGAGGCGCGAGATGTCGACGTTGTAAGAAAACGCGTTGCCCTTGACCTGTGAGACTTCAGTCGACGACACCTACAGAGCATGTTTAGCACGACCTGTTCGTTGCCGTCAGGGGAGGCCCGGGTGCTCAGTCTTACCCGGAGGAACTGGCACGGTTCAAAGGCGGCATTCTTGCAGTTTGTGCAGGGCTGGTTGTTGCCAGCGTCGCCGCTGCATCGAATCTTCCTCTTGCGGCAGCGGCCACACTGTTTGCTCGTCAGTTCCGTCATCCCACAATCGGCAGCAGGGCTCGTGTAGCTGGCAATTGTCAGAGACCAAGGCACTCACCGCAACGGCAATCCTCTTCCTCTGCGACGACGTGTCATCGACTCCCCCGTTCCGCTCGGCCATGATGTTGCAGCTCAGTTCGCGCTGCGGGTGCTCAACCGCCTTGCGGTCCACGTACGATGGGAGGTAGGGAGTGCGGAAAGAAGAGTATCGCCTAGCCGCGCTCGGGGGGAAGCAGGTTGTGGTGACCATGGTCTGGCCGAGTCGAGCAGTGAATCACAGCTGCTGGGCTGGGCGTTTGCAGGTGATGTGGAGAACTCCAACGCAAGTGACTGCGCTGTTGCCGAGGAGATCCGGAACCCGTTCACTCCGTGATTCGGTATGGGGCTTTAGTACTTGTATCAGTCGTTTGCTGCTGTCCCGAAGGCCAGTAAGCTCCCGTCTGGCAGGTGACAGGTGCAATGTGTACGATGCTTTGGTCCCTTCTCCGACGTTGTGTCCGCCTCGAGGTTGCCGAAGAGAGATGGAATAATCTTTATCGTCCGCCAATGGGCATGCCTGACGTGTCAAGCTGGACAGAAGCGAGCAAGAGCTTGACACGTCTGGATCATGCTGAGGAGGCGGGCAGACGAAATATCAGGAGAGAGGAGCGGACTCTGAGCAGCATCCTGTATGTAGCTCCATCATGCTGTACTTGGCCCGTACGACTTGCGGCCTTTGCGTTCCAGTTCAGACTGATGCTGGCTTGTTTGCAGACCCCGGCCGCCGCAAATGCATCTCAGGGCTTCCCGTCTGCTGTCCTCCCAGCCAGGCCACCAACGAAGAGTGACTTTTCGCTCGCACTTGCTGCTCCCAGGTACACGGCAGATGTCACTGCCAGTTGCTCGCCTCCCCAGGCCCCGGCCCCCTTTGGCCCATCATGATTCCGCCATCTGGAGAGGCGGGGACAGATGCAGACAGCGATTGATTGCGGGGACGCGTAGCTGTCCTCCGGTCTCCCCGTTGGAGGGGACGGGAGAGAGAGAGCACGGGTGCTTGCAGTTGTGAAGGGGTCGGCGCATGGCATCCAGGTATCCCAGGTGCAGGCAAGACAAGGGTCCCAGGCTCCCAGCAAGGCTTGGCCGTTCGATCGGGTGAGGCTTAACGACGCTGGCCAATCCCACAAGGCTCCGCTGGTCTCAGACCTTTTGAGACTGCATCTTTGAACACCGCCAGATGCGAGTGAGGCAGAGCAGGCCCTGGGCGCCTAGCCCTCGCCCTGTCCCCGTACCTCCGGTTCGCAGCCAACGGCTCACGGGTACCTTGTCTGAACCGCATCGTCCGGGTCGTTTGGCGCATAGGAGAAGACCAAAACACCCATGAATTCCCTGTCCTTTCTCCACTTTGAAGTTCGGCGGGTACACGCCTCATCCTGGATCGCCACTCGCACGCGACACCGCATCGATCGTGTAGATGGTCTGTTGTACCCAGAGGCACCCCGGTGTCCCTGTGAATCTGCCCAAGCTCTTCTGCCTAGAATCGTCGTGGATGGTGGTGGAGTTGAAGACCGGAGCACAGAGCCGATACGAGAGTGCTGCCTTGAACGTATGTGTTCCCTTCCAACTCCGCAATTGCCAGCGTACAGAAGGCCCCAAGACCGTCAGACACATGAATCCATGAAATGAGAAGGCTCATGGGGTGCAGTAGATGAATATCGTCGCACAAGGGTGCAGCGCAAGCACCATGGCGTCAGCCGCTGGGCCCTGAAGTCGACGCCGAGTCTTCAACACGCGTGGCGCAACAACGAGCTCGCTCGTCAAGCGACGCTGCAAAACGCTGTTCCCCTTCCGCTGCTCTCTCGTGTAACCATCGCGCAGAAGCACCGGTGTCATGGGGAGAGAGAGAACAAGTGGGTGCGGCGCACAGCAACCAACGCCGGACGCCCCCGACCTCAGTAAACGAAAATGGGAGGCCGCTGCGCCTCTTCGTTTGCTTCGTGGTGGCGCTCTGTTGCCAAACAGTCGGTGCAAGGTTGTCGATGAGGCACGTGCGGCCTCTACAAACGGCTGGAGATTTGCTTCTGCGCCGTTGAAGATCCCGCAGAGCCATGGTTCTGGAACAGCCACTCACAGGCTGCGCAGGCGACAGGCATGATCGCATTACCAGCCAGGCATGCAGACCATGGCAGTCGGGGCGGCGACGATGGGAACCAGCTCGGGACGCAGCGGTTACAGCCAATGACGCGTCCGCAGGCACGGGCGGAGCCTCCGCAGCAGCAGCATGGCTCCGGGATGCGCAACCCTTGCGAGTACGTCATGGGCTGTGCTTCGGACGTCTCTGCTCGATATGAGGCGTGCTGGCAGTGCCTAACCTGACGAACAAGTCGACTTGTCGAGGCTCCCCGGGCAGAAAGCACAAGACTGGACCCGGCCGTTTGTCTGCGTTCGGACGTCGACAACAAGGCCCCCGAGAGCTCTCAGTTATACAGCGGAACAGGGCCGTGCATAGCTGGCCCCTCGCACTCTGCGGCGAGCAGGCCAGGCGTTTGGCCCTCGTGTAGCAAGAGTGAAGCTGCGATTCGATTCGGCGCCACCACTTGCGCCATGAGCAGCCGGTGGTCGCTGCAGGACGCAACACGCAACTTGGCGGCGAGTACTCCGTACGCTACTGCGAGAGTACGGAGCGGAGTACCCGGGTATGGAGTCGCGAGGGTCGACCGTGGCGTGCTGATTTCAGCAGCGCTGAGGCCATCGCCGACCAGGGGGCCGCACCACAGTCAAACGCGACCCCAAAGACATTGATGTCGAGCCGGGCCCCAACTGCCGATATTGGCTGCAGGCCACGCAGGTTGGCGTGCCGTGGCCGGATTGCACTGGGTGTACCGTCTGAAGGTGAGATGCGGCTATGCAGACGAGGCAGAGGCTTGACTGGACTGGCTGTTGTCGAGTTGTAGCGCAAATCCGAACCACCTCGACGGCCGTTAGGTGGTACGTATATCGACACAGCCTTGTCCTTGTCGTCATGCCGATATCTTGGCTGTCAAGGTTGGGCGTTGATCTTCTCTTCGCGTCTTGCTGTGCTTTCCATTCGTCCTTCCAGGCGGTGAACCTACATACGCCACAGAAGCTCAGACTCCCAGACGACCTGTGACTCCTCGCAGGCTGCTTGTTTGCCGGTGGAGCGTTGAGAATATCCTTTAACCAGCAAAGAACATGCTCAGGACAGCCAGGATTATTGCCAACTCCTGAGAGCAAACCATTACCACACGAGAGGCGGCGGGCTGACAACTGTCTCACCCGCCGACGCACGCAAACAATGAGGTTTGTCGAGCCCATGAAACTTGCATCCAAACCGGCCTTGACCAGGGATCATATGTCGCTGGGAAGCCAGCGACGAGGCCTCGACGATACCCGGTAGTATACACACGGACACGGTGAACTGGCACGGAGATTTTCTCGCCTGTCCGTCACAAGAGATCAAGATGTGCCGCTAGAGCGCGCCCAGTATCTGTACCACTCCGACTGCGCACTCAGCCGAAGTGCAACGTCTGCCGTACTAGCGATTGGGTCACCATTACGGCTGCCGGGACCACATCTCGATGCCACTGTGCCAAAGCATTCGCGGCGACGCGGTAAGGTGATGACGTCCCGTGCCGTTCATGACTGCGGCTTGGGCGGCTGGGTCTGTCGGTGAGTTGACAGACCCC